>JAQZBX010028925.1:0-27563 GCA_029593785.1 Cabassous unicinctus
TATCTACACATGAGATAAATCTACATAACACTATGCATACACATTACACCAATTTCACATTTTCTGGTTTTGATGTTTTTTTTAGCTGTATAAAATGTAATCTTTGGGGGGAACTTGGTGAAGTGTACATGAGAACCCTCTGTACTATCTTTGCCTTTCTTCTCTAAATCTAGAGGTATTTTGAACTTGAAAATTAAAGAAATAATCCCATGTGAATTGTATTATTCCATGAATCAAAGAGTGAGTTTCCCTAGTCTTAATATACTAAAATCCTCATGGAATGGCATGTCAAGTGATGTAGCAGGTAAAGGACCACCTGTACAATGCCTTTACAACACCCTTAAGTGAGAATAATATATTCTAGACACAGAAGATGTATAATACACCCTGGTCATGAGCCTTGGAGGAACATAATATAGCACAATTGCCAGACCTTGAAGAAGCTGTGTTATTATCAAAAAACGAACAGGCTGGAAGGTTGCAGAATTGGGAAGCTGCCCAATGTGCTTATGCTCAGGATGATTGAAAGTTCTTAAGCATAGGGTATTTTATATGAAATGGAGACTTTGTTCAGCTTTAACATACAAATGAGCATCAGAGTATGAGAAAATGTTTTCATCAGAAGCAAATGGCTTGCTTTGCTCTGTGGGAGCAAAGAGGGAGGGGTGACATAGAGAGACAGAGATAGCTTTCCCCAGACCTGGATTTCTCTGTGAATTTATAGATTGCTAATGAATTCATTAAGTCCTTATTGTGTGTGTACAGCTTGTGAATTTTTCAATCTCATATGTGCTGTAATTGATTTTTGTCTGCTTAAATATGCTGTTTTGAAAGCATGCAAATCATGTCCTCTCTTCTCTCTCCCTCTACCTCCCACATCCCACATTTGCTTTCTCATCCTCCTTTCTCTATACCTTATTCCATTCCTCATGCATCCTCTTTCCCCTTCTCTTTATTCCCCTCCTCCTCTGTCCCTCTCCTCACTTGCTGGCTTATCCACACTCTTGTGCTCTCATTTTCTTCACATTCTTCTTTCTGGACATAAAATAGAGATTTTCTTGGTACTCCTGTATCTTCTCACATTTCAACTTCATATCTGAGGCCAATGAGAACAGAGAAAGCTTGCAATGCTTCAAGGGTACAAGAAGGTTAAGGGAAAATAAAACAAGAAGTTGCTTCTAACAAGACCTTCTGGGATTCTCCAGTTTGGCAGATTCATTACTTTAAGAAATGATAACTGAATGCATTTGAAGAGGCAGAAAAGAGAGTGATTTAGGTCACATCCATTACCTGTCAGAAAGCAACAACTCAGGTGCATTAGAGGAAGGAATGAAGTGATGCCAATGGTGCCACTGGTCATTTTTCAGGTTGCCACTTCATCTCCATCACTGATATATGAATTCTCATTTAGGAATCCAAAAAGAAGTTGAAGGTTAGCATCTATTTTTTTTCTGTTTTCTTAATGCTTCTGCTGTTGCTGTTTTGACTTTCTATGTCTGCAGACCTTGCTTAGATGTATAAAGCCACCTGAATAAAGAACCAGCTTCCTTCACATCTGCTGCCACGCCAGGCTAGCATCTATGTCCCTGGGCCACAACACATAGTAAGGGGGCTCCTGGTACTCTGAATTTAGTGCAACTCATTCTCACGAATACCAGAGTGGTTTTCCTCACCCCAGGCACATGGGATGTCAGCTCAAACACCTGCTGCCTCTTCATTGAATTCCCCGCTTATCACAGCAAAGCAGTCACAACCAGTGGAAACAATGTTCCCATCTCTCTCACTCATTCCCATCAGTCCAAAGGTTCACAAACACATAGGGACAATTGTAGTTTGCCATTCTAACTCTGAGAAGTTCTGCCTTGGATAGAGCTTATGATTAAAATTTTAATCCACGAAGACCTAGCCTGACAAAGATAACCAAGAAGACATCACCTGAGGCCCTTGATACATAATAGGTATCAACACAGAGGATGTTGGGAATTTAAATATTTCTTATTATTATGAAATTCAGAGCCATAAGATAGGCCTATCGGTTACCTGATATACAGGCCAGGAATCTCAGGCCTAGAGAAGCATAGGGATTTGCCCAAAGGCACAAAGTGAATGCTGAGCTAGGCATGACCAAATTCTCCTAAATTTTGGACCAGGCTTCTTTTCACCATACCAGGGTGGGAGATTTTCTTCATAAATGTAATGGTGCTTATGCATTCATCTAACAAATATGCACACCCACTGTGTATCAGGCACTGGGTTAGGATGTAAAGTCATAGCGGAGAGTGTGAGAGTGGTGCTCCTTGCCCTCATGCAATTTCCATTGCAGTGAAGGATGGACACTGAACACACGTGAGTATGTACAATTATAATTTGTGGGAGGTGAAAGGAAGAAGATCCAGATCTGCACAGAATAACAAAGTGATTAGGGTGGCTGTGTAGTGACCTGCAACCTGAGCTCTGAAGAGCGAGGCCCGAAAGCCAGGGAAAGAGAAGGAAAAGGAACATTTCTCAATGAGGGAATGGCACATCATCCAGAAGCAGAGGCCACTGTAACTGGAGGGCCACTAGCAGAAGGGGGGAGGGGTATGCGATGAGGCCCAATGTAGGTGGTGCCTCTTCTACTAGACAGGGATTCAGAACTTTAGGTGAATGGCAGGAAGAAGCTTATGCAAGCCTTAGCCAGAGGAATAAATTGCATGTACTGGTCACACTGGATTTTATGTGGAGACTGGATTGGAGGGCAGCAGGAGTGGCGCCAGGAGAGTCATCAAAGGCCATTGCATTTTCTAGGTGAGGGATGACCAGGCTCAGGTTCAGTGGGTGACTATGAAGATACAGAAATGGAAGAATTAGAAATCTGTTGTGGAGAAAGAAATGGCAGGAATCATTTATGGGTTGGAGGTGAGGAGAAAGGGAAAGGTGATTTTGCTATGAATTGAATCAGGTCCCCACAAAGCCATGCTCAAGTCCTAACACCTGGTCCTGTGGATGTAAACCCATTTGTCAATGGGACATGTGAAGATCCTAGTAAGATGAGGCTAAATGGAATCAGGGTGGCCTTCATCCAACATGACTGGAGTCCTTGTAGACAGAGGACATTTGGACACAAGAGAAGTGAAGAGAAGACAGATGGCCAAGTGATAGGGACAGATTTCTGGTAAACCATCACCAGAATGCAACAGACATCAGAGAAAGCATGGCCTGCCCACACCCAAAACTGAGACAATGAATTCCTGTTGTCTAAGCCAGCCAGTCTGTGGTATTTGTTATTGTAGCTCTGGCATTCAGGGTATCTTAACTTTGGGGCACAGTGAGCTGTTCAAGCAAACTGGTCAGGCAGATGGTCTGGAGCTCAGAAAAGAGGTCAGGGCTAGAGGGTGAGTCTGGGCATCTTTGGCACAAAGGGGTCTTAGACACCATGGTTGGGGTGAGATCATCAGGGAGACCCATGTTGTGGGCTGCAGCTGCTGGAGCTGTCCTCCTGGAATGTTCTGCAGAGCCCTGAGCTTTTCCTTAGACAAACTGGTGTCCCCTCTGACTTCTCACACAGGTTATCAAGTACTTACCTAGACAATGTAGGTCTCAGGTCTTGAGGGTTCACCTAGCAAGAACCCACTGACCTGCCTCAACCTTTCAATCTGTAGCAGAGTAAGGCATCAGGAAAAAGGAAAGGAGATGATTCTTTGTCAATGCTAATGACCTACACCTAGCTGCAACAATCATTTTATTAAAAAATCTCATAACCTCACATTTCAAAGCAGCTTGGATGTGCTAAAGGTATTTGCATATAGTGCTCTGCTTCAGATCACTTGAACGTGATTAATCAGAATAATCCATATTTATGATTTGAAAATTGCTATCTGAATAATTATACATTAAGTAACTTCTATTTGCTTGTATATTATTGTTTCTAATTAGCAATGAGGAAAATAAAGTCATTATTTATGGATACAGTTTAGACTTGGCATTTACACTGGGATTTCTTTTTCTTCAACATTCTATGAGAGTTTTAAAATTTTTTAGTATTTTTTTTTAATTAGGGATGTTGCAAGTTTGCAAAACAATCATGCATACCATACAGGATTCCCATACATCGTCACACCAACAACTAGCATTGTTGTGGAACATAAGTTACAAATGATGAAAGAACATTGTCATGCTATTACTACTTACTAGAGTCCATAGCTTATATTTGGTGTATTTTTCCCACAAACCATCCCATTATTAACACCATGTATATTGGTCTTTTTTATCTTTAAATTGATTTCCTGCTACTGCCTAGGTGCTCAGTGTGGCACCTTGAGCCTGTCAACCCTGATAGAAGGTGGGCTCTATGCCTCCCACTCCTCCTTCTGCTCCTCCTCTGGTCCTCTCCCCCAGGGGTTTGTTCAGACAGACTACCTTATCCAATGCATCATCTTTATATTCTTCATGTGTGACATAAAAGGAGAATATCCTAATTCTGAAAGCATTAATATGTTGAAACTGCTACATGAAATTCTTGCTTTTCATAATGGATTATTCATGTCTGGATCCTTTTGTGTTTGTTGTTTTGTTATGGACAAACATTGGTGAAACAATTTCCGGCTCATGACCTTTAGATCCATCTACATATAATAAACAACAAGCATCAATTAATATAGAGAATTCATGTATTTAGCAGAATAAAGAAAAACCCTAGAGGAATCAGCCCAATAGATATTGCATTGAACATAACTGAACAAATCCTGTGCTAAAGCAAAACACCCTGTCTCTTCCTTTCTGTAATTAACCCTGGTTATTTGGCCTCTTCTTTCAAGCTAAACAGACCCCAAGGCCTATGGCTGAAAGAAAAATTACATAAGAAAATTCAAATATTTCTGCCTCCCTGACACAATAATCAATCCGTGCTTGACCTTGTATAAGACATTTTACCTCTCTGAATATCCGTTTTCATATAAATAAAATAAAGAGTTTGGCCTGAATCATTGGGTCTTAATCAGGCATTTCATCAAACTCATCTGACATTTAAAAAACAAAAGCAATGTCCTGGCCCCACCTCCAGAAGTTGTGGTTTGGAAGGTCCTGTGGTAAGATCATTAAAAAGTCCCGTGGGTGATTCTGGTACCCACAAGAGCTTGGCTTTAGAATAGACTCACCAGGGAGCCAGGCTGTGCCACAGACCTGTGAAACAGACTTTCTGGGCATGGAATCTGGGCATCACTGTTTTTTCTTAGTGCTCCTCAGATAATTCTGATATGCAGCCAAAGAAGATAATAGAGATATGCAAAAGATCACTATTATCCCTTATAATTCTCTGAACAATCAAGACTGATATTTTAAACATTCCCAAATAACAAGTACACAAGAACTGAGTCCATCCGACAGAAAGATCTAAGGTGCCAATGCTGTAAGGATATAGGAAGGTTATGCAGCATTAGTTCTAGTCTAAGCTTCCCCGGTCTAGAAAATAAGTATTCCCTGTGGGCTCCATCCTAGACTTCAGAATTGGAGCTTGCAAACAAATCTATGGCTAATAGTAAAATATCATTTTGATGTCTTCTGTTACTACTAGTTTATGCATTCATATCCTTTAGGAATCTCATAGGGAGAACAGGTGGATAAAATGAGAAGAGACTGTGTATTCCTCTGGGTCCTGGCCCAAATACCATCATATTATCTCCTCTTACCAGCACTCCCAATGTCAGTGGAGAAGATATGTAGGGGAGAAGAGCTTCCTAGAGGTAACTGGATCACACATAGGTCCTTTGTCCAGGTGGCCCCATGCCTAGGCTTTGTGGAGCTTGCACACCACCTGATGGAGACAAGGAGAGAAACCTCAAAGCCACCCACTTAGAAGCCCCCACACAACCTGATGAATAAGCAGGTCGAAATGGATAATGCTCAGACATTCTATTAAGAGGATAAAAATTTTCCTCCAAGAAACCCAGGGAAGGACATTAATACCATAAGACAAGAGGCAGCTATAACATTTCAGAGGTGGCAGATGCCCGAGTCGGACAGGCACGGAAGGCTCTGGTGGCCTGGGGTCTGCTCACTGCCTGCCTCACAGGGCCATCCTCATGCCGTCCCCAAGGTCCTTGAGTCCAACCTTCAGTTATGAATGGTTGTGTTAGTTATTGAGCTATCTTTTCTAATAAAGTACGCATTTGTTCTGCTTAACTGGCTGTATACAGTATATCATGCTCGTGGCCCAGGAAGGATTTAAGGGGGCTGAGGTAGAGACAAAGTCCATGTGCCCCCTCCCCTGGGCTGAGGGAGGGACTCTGTCTTGTAAAGCTGCAGGTGTCCCCTAACTAGGAGAGACCATTGGCTTGTGCCCTGTAGAAATAAACTAACTCTCCCTCTGAAAAGTTCAATAACAAGGGAACAGCTTGGGTCAGATTCATAACCTTCAAAGCTGTGACGCTTCTGCCCTGAAGTGAAATTCAGAAAAGCCAAGGTAAGCAGAGACGGACTCAGGGAGTGATTAGTTTAATTACCAGTAACTGTTATTAGCAGATGGGAATTTCAGATTCTGGAAATCAAGGGGTCTGAAGAACCCAAATTTCCATGCTCATGATAGAGATGAAACAACTTTGTGTGCAAGAAAGCTTGGCTGGCAACTTTCAAAGCAGGTGGGCACCTCTCAGTCCAGGACTGGATAAAAGAGAACTCAGTGCATGGGACCATCCTCCTTACCTGGCAGAGGGGAAATTCCTTAATTTTCCCCCAATGCAGGCTGCACAGCATTCCCTCTAAGAATCTGAAGAGCCTGCTGCCCAGGCTCCTTAGGTTTCGAGCCCTAATCTGGTCAGGCCTAGCAGAGGGTCGGGTCACGTTGGGACTTAGGAAATGTCCATAGCATTGCACTGAATTTGCATAAAGGAAAAGAACTGGAGTCACTTTTGCTGTGCTGTATATTGCTTGTTTGCCAGTATAAAATGTACCTGCCTAAGATGGAATGTTGGAGGCACACCAGATATGAGCAGAGTTTTGTGTAATGAAGGATTAGAGATGTGCCACATGTTTGTATGGAGGCTGGTCCTCAAACCACCCCCACACCACCATGGGCACGTGCACACACAGGGAGTGCTCTCTAGTGAGTTGCATTAGAATTGGATCAGGTTTTATGCCATGGAGCAGCCTCAGAGATCTTCTGGTCTAGCATGGTCATTTGATAAATGAGTCAAGCTATAATTCAGAGAAAATAGTGGCTTACTTAAGGCTGCACAGCCAAACTAAAGTTGAAAATCAGACAGCTGGGTGCTCTGCTTACACTACAAACCCTATTATGGGCAGCAGTGCCCTTATAGTCATCTGATCCAAACTCCACACTGCATGTAGGGTTCCATGCTCTCTTATGTTGCAAACATTTGAGAGGCATAAAATAAGAAGAAGCAGAGGAAAGTCGTAAAAATGATCAAGAAACCAGGAAGGGTATCCACTGAAGGAAATGAAAGGAGGTGGGATTTAGGGCTGGGCAATAAGTTGACTACATCAGAGCTGGAAGAGCTCTGCATAAAGGGGAGGGGCCTCCATCTCTGCTCTTGGCAGTTGGAGAATTGGGGGTGAGGGGGTTGAGGGATTCAACATGGAAAGAATTCCATTGAGCATCAGTCCGGTGAACTGTACCACCCAATTATCAATGAAAGTAGTTTGGATGGGAAAACTCAAATTGACTTTGACACTCCATAGCTAAAGGCTGCTTCGCTATCAGCTTCCTGCTGGAAAGACAGTGTCTCCGTGGTAGGAAGCATTGCCAGGAGAGTGTGGTGGTGGTCTTCCACTAGCTCAGTGGCCTCTGCCACTCCCTCCAGGACAGAGGGTCCTGCCTCACCCAGAGTGTCTTAGCAGACCCCCATCCCTGCAGGGCATGGAGAAGAGGCTGCTCTTCCTAGAGGAAATAACTGGCGGTGAAGGAAAGATGCATTTTGAAGAATCCAAACTTGCTTGAGGATATGCCCAGGGTTGTTCTTAAGTGATGGGGAAGGGAGATTAGTAAGTACTCTTTGTGAGCCAAGTGTTTACTCACCCTGTTCATTTCCATTTTATTTTCCCTGAGCCTTTAGTTAAGAATCTGCCCCAGCAGTTTCTCACTGGTTTGAGCTTAATCAATGGATGGTAACATTCCCTAAAGCCAGGATGGGGGCAATAGCAACAATGGGTGAGAAACCCTTAAAAGAAGGTGAATTCAGGGGAGAGGAGGAAGCCTGTGAGGTGCAGCTGTCCTCACTGGGAGACTCTTCCTTGGGGCCCACCTTGGGCCATATGGGTTTTGATCCTACTAGTATATATTCCCTGGAATCCAGCAAGGGGAACATCTACAATTGTGTGTGAGCTCCCACGAGCCTGGGATACTCAGGACTGTGAGTCCTGCCCCACAGGTAACCCTCTTAGCACAGGTGGCCTCCCCCAGGAGCAGCTGGGCACCCACAGGTAAGGCTGCACAGCCTGCCTTGGCACTGCCTGGGCACCTCCATCCAACCCTCCTTCACTGCATTCTGACAAGGCTCTTTCATGCACAGTCTGGGCCTGAGCAAGTGTCTAGGCTGGTCATAAAGCAGCAGAGACAATAGGAGGGGCCAGAACAGGCCACATAAATAGGACCACATGGATGGAGAAGATGCTGGAAGAACAAGTGAGATGCCAATATGCTTGCACTTTTGTTTTTAGACACTGGATATCTTTAACCCAAAATAGATAGGAAATGTAAAGCTATAGGTGTAACTATGCGTGGATTTGGATATGGGATGGATTTAGATATAGCTATAGGAATTGGTAGAGACACCATAAACATACAAATGGCGAGATTCAAGCATTGCTCAAAGCATACTGCACAGAACTCAAGTAAACAGTCTCACTTGGGGAAATAATGGTCTCTGTAGTCAATGAGTTTGTGAGATAAGGTAAACCAGGTGTCTTCACAGCAGGTTTGCAAAACCCATATCATGCAGCATTGGACACATTTACTTGATCACAAGCTGTTTCTCTCCAGGGCTATATGGTAAGATAAGCTGATAAATAAAACTTGTAAAGAATGATTATCTAGGTGTAGGGGCATGAGTGAGTTATAATTTCTTCCATTTGATTATCTGCATCTCATTTATTTTCTATAAGGATTGGGCCTCGGGTTGTAGAAGGTGAGTCCAGTTATAATGCTTGGCCTCCACTCCACCTCAGAACAGTGCTGGCCAGGGAGGAGCCCAGTGGTTGTCTCTGTCATCCCTGTTAGCCAGGTGTCTTTCCCTAAGCTCAGGAGCCAAGTTTCTCCGATCGGCCCCTGAAATTGATGTTGACACTGAGAATTTTAACCCATCACTAAGGACAAAGAATCCCAGCTTCAACTTAGAGAAAAAAAGGGCTAATTTTTGTTTTGCTTTGTTTTGTTTTGCAGACTTGCCAAATTTTTTCTCCTCTGTGTTACAAAACAGTTTGGATTGTTTGTCAGACTCTTTACAGAAATATTAATCATGCAAATAGCTAAATGAATTTCATATATTGTCATCCACATTAGTACTGCCTAGCTAAGCAGCTTTGAAGGGACTTGCTGTCTACTCAGGATATTTGGATGGAGAAAGAAAAGCACAAAGGTGGGCTGGAAGAGGCACTAAGGAGCAGATTAACCAAATTACCTAAGCAGGGAGGTTTAAACCCTGCTCTGCAACTCTGGAGTTTTCATAAACAAGCAAACCTCTTAGCCCTATGTAGTTGTTTTTAAGAAGCAGAAGAATTCATTTTCTATTATTTTCTTATTTATTATCCCAACGTCATTAGTTAAATACCCAAAACAGTGCCAAAACATTGTAGGCAAGAAATAAATACCTGTTGAATTAATTAACAAATAAACGAAAAGCAATTCCAGATAGGACTTTTCAGACTAGGGAGAGCTTGCTGAGGAATCATGGGCCTCCCACCTCGACCCTCCCACCTCCACCCACAGGGCTCTGTGCAGCAAAGGCACTGCTGGGTGGGGGGTACAGGAGATGGGAGGGAGACTTTCCTTTCCTGAGCTGAGTGGAGCTTGCTAGAGGAGGCTGTGTGACTCAATGACGGCTTCCTTTCTTGCTTTAGTGACCTTATGTTTTCCCACATCAGCCCTATGAGGTTAGGGTTGTTTTTATCATCTCTAAATAAAAGATGGCAAAACAAGGGCTCAACTTGCCTGAAGGGATGTCTAGTCTGAGGAGGGTGCTGAGGTATTGCTTGAATACAGGTCTCTCTTACTCCAGAGTCATTGCTATTAACCTCTTGGTGTACTGCCTCTCTTGGCCTAAACACTAGTTTCTGAGTAGAGAATATCACCAGCTATTTGAAACCTGATGTGGCAGTTTGAGATTGTTTTATGAATATCGAAAAGAGAAAGATTATGTTTGTAAACTAATCTCTTCCTCTGGGTGTGATACCCTTTGATTGCATTAAATTCAGCTGAGGGGACTTTGATTAGATTACCTGTTAAGATTGATTTAGGGCTTTTGACTTGACTACATCAGGGGGCATGACTCAGGCTGAGTCCCAGCCCCCTTGCTGGGTCTGATATAAATGGACACTTACTGAGACAGACACACAGGAAGAGAGAGCTCTGTCATTTTTGATCCTACCATGTGACAGAAAGGAGAAGACTCAAACAGCTGAGGCACCAGGAAGAGATGAGCCATTTGCCTGATATCTTACAGCTGAGCTTGGGAAGAGAGCAGAACAGCAGAGACTGATATAGGAGGCCTGAAAAGAGACAAGTCCTGTGCCAGCTTGAAGCTGAAATTGGGAAGAAAGCAGAGCTGTTGAGCCTAAGAGAGAACACCTGGCTGGGAAGGCACTACCTGGGCAGAGATCGGCAGCCACCTTGCTTCACCATGTGGCAACATGCCAGGATCAATAGTAGCTGATTTAGGCAAGAAGGCATTTTTGATGGTGCCTCGGTTTGGACTTTCCTTGGCCTTGGAACTGTAGACTTTTACCCCAAATAAACCCCCCTTTATAAAAGCCAACAGATTTCTGGTTCTGTGCATCAGCAGCCCTTTGGCAAGCTAATACACCTGGTGCATTCTGATGACCTAAGTAACCAACTATGGATATTTGTGGAGCTTTTACACCACTTTTCTTTAAAACAACCTCTCCACACAAGCAGGGTTTACTAATTCCAAAAATTAAAATCCAGAAATACAATTAACACCTGCATAAGATAATGATTTTTTTTTGAAGCCATGAAACACTTGAGCTGAGAAATCATAGTGACTGCTGGATCCAGCAGGACGAATTAAAGTCAAGTCATCCAAATAATGGCACAATTCCTAGGAGATACTGGACAATAGGATTCTAGACCATAAATACCTATGAACTTGTTACTCAAAGACTATTAGTTGGAAATAAAACAGTAACTCAATGCAAAGTTAGCTTTGCTTATTTATTTATGTAGAATTCATCTTTCATCTATTCATAATGTGGATATTCCACATGAAAGACACAACAGTAATTTCTATCAGGTGTCAATAAAAAATGTTTAAATGCCTCTCCTCATTTGATGGTGCTCTTTCAGAAGACTTAGGCAATCCATACATGCCACCTGTGAAGATAGACATCAACGGAAACTTGATAAATGAGTCTGAAATATCAGCCTTTTCCTACATTTCCCCATTGTGCTGTCTCCAGAAAGAATAGCTGCTCCACAGAAACTGGAGTCACAAGCAGCACCAGCCATTGTTAAAGTCGCTATTATACCACACACCCCACCATGGGCTGCACTAGGCATGCCCCGGCGCCAAATCACAGAAGGATAGACAACGTTAATAGTTGTCTAATTCACCAGGGCTGCTGTAACAAGTACCTGTCTGGTGGGCTTAGACAACAGGAATTTATTGCCTCACAGTTTTGGAGGCTAGAAGTCCAAAATCAAGAAGTCTGCAGGATCACGCTTTTTCTAAGGTCTGTAGAGTTCTTGGAGGTGGATTATTCCAATTACTAACCTAATCTCTGCCTCCATCCCATGGCCATCTGATGCCTTCTGGCTCCTCCTCACTCCTACTATTGTCCCAAGATTCCTCTGCTCATAAGGACTCCAGTCATATTGGAGGAAGGTCCACCCTGACTTAGTCGGACTCATCTTAATAAGTTCTTTGAAGATCCCATTTACAAATAAGTGCACACCCACAGGATGAGGGGCTAGGACTTTGATATTTGGATGGAGAAAGAAATGCACAAAGGTGGGCATTTCCCAAGAGAAAAGAAAACATGTCCCCATGGGGGACAGGATTTAATCCACAACAATAGTAAAACAGGTGGGATGAGCACAGAGGTGTTGGGAATTTGATACCTCCAGAGGCAACCTGAGACCAGTAGAAGGCCAAAAGCATGCATAAAAGAATAAAGGCTTTTGTCATTAAACAAATACCCTGGGAGGAGTTCTATGTGCTTCTCAGAGACCCCTGCAGAGATGGCCATTGTCTATGGCAGCCATCTGTATGACACACCCTTTACTGGCTTTTTAAAATCGGCTTTATTGAAGCATAATTTAAATCAAATTAAATGCTCCCATTTTACATGTACAATTCAGTGTATTTTGGTAAGTGTACACATGTGTCCTCTGTGAAAACATCACCAAATACAGAACATCATGTCCCTAAAATGTCCCCTCATGGCCCTGTGTAGCCAATCTCTGTCTACCCTCCCTCCACCCCAAGCAGCCATTGATTAGTTTTCTTTCATTACAGATTACTTTTTTTTTAAATTCTAGTATGTCACATAAATAAATCATACAATATAAACTCTGAGGCCCAGTATGATGTGTTTGAGATTTATCCATCTCATTTTGTATATATGTTTGTCCCTTTTTATTGAAGTGGTCTTTCATTGTACAAATAGATCACACTTGTTAATCCATTTATCTGCTAATGGACGTTTGGGTTATTTCCACGTTTGGCTATCACGAGTAAAGCTGCTGTGAGCAGCCATGTGTTTTGTGGACACCTCTGTGCTGATCCCACCTGCTTTACTACTGTTGTGGATTAAATCATGTCCCTCACTGAGACGTGTTTGCTTTTCTTTTGGGAAATACCTGGGAGCGAGATGCTACCCTGTGCTACTTTTTCTGTTCCCTCACTCCTTCTTCCTAGGTCACCTCCCAAATCGACCACCTGAATCCAAGTCTTCATCTCAGGCTGTCATTATGGGAAAATTCAAAATAAAATTCCACAGCCTTTGGGATATTGCTGCTCGTTCTAGCTCCCTAATGAGGGGATAAGAGCTCTATAAAGCTTTCCCTACCTTGCTCTTTATGCCAGTATGCAACTTCCTGTTGCCACAAAGCTCAGTGCTCATCATTCTTGGTCATCTCAAAATGTTCTCAAATCATTTCTTACACATGGATCTCCTCAACCTAATTATAAACTTTTAAGGGGCAAAAATATTTATCCTAGTTATATTGTATTCCCTCACAACAACTAACAACAGTTCTGAGGTCTTAATTATGTAGTGTTAGGTAAAAAATGGCCACCATGTTGGGCATTGTCAGGAGCAGCCCCTTTCCAAGAAAGGTTTTCCCAGAAGAAAAGACAATTGAGCTGCAGGGCCTTTCCAAGAGAATGGAAGACTGGAACTTAACACACCTTCCAGAACTGCAAATAAGCAGCACCTCATGGAAAACTAGTGTTAGTCCAGGAGAGATAGCTTATAAAAATGGACAAGCATGCCATAGAAATCAATGTGTATTTGCTCCCTACTTTGTAAGGCCACCGTACATAATATGGAACTTTAATATCAGGTGGTCATTGTAATTCACCACTTGGAAATTCCTTCAATGCCTTTATAAGCAGCTGTGATCAAATGGCTATTGAAACTCTCACTCCATTGTCAGTTTGAGCTATCCCTGCTCATTAACAGTTTTTCTCTCTCAATAAACTATGACCTCTGCTGAGAGGGTTACCCTTTCTTAACTTCATAGTTTTCATCTATTAAAAATATCACATAATTATAATAATTATATTTCAGGGTTACTATAAAGATTAAATAAAATTATGCACACCTTCTGTTCTCTGAATGCATTTTCCTAATAAAAAGAACCAGGAATCCTTTGAGAAATGCCTGATTTCAGGTCTGGGGCAGGAAATACACAAGATAAGCTTGGGACATAATATTGTACCAGGAAACAGAGAAATAAACAAAAGTGCTGCATCATTTCAAAAAGGTCCAGGCATATATTTTATATTTTTTTCTAAATAAAATATTTGCAAAAAAAAAGACACAGACATTTGCTGAAGAGACTGCCACTGGCCTAAGCTGTGACAACTTGGGCACTAAGTGAATTATATTTGGAACAGATTGAGACACATCAAATGGTCAGATATCTACGAATCCATCAATTCTTAATGAAATTCAAAAAAATTTGCTCAATAGCAGAAGTTATGAAATCAACTCATTAATATACAATTTGATAAGCAAAGGGAAATAACCAAACTTTATTCTGCCTTATTTATACAAACTGTATTTCAAACTGTACCTGAATAGTTGATTAGATGTTGTTGAGTATATCCACATGGTATATTTTAAAAATATATTCTCCTATCTCTGTATTTTCTATATATTGCTAAGTTTGCCCAGACACTTGACAAAATATTGATTTGATTTTTCAGTAGCCCTACTTCAAGGCAATATTCCTTCTATCAGGGGACACCTAATGTCTGTTTGTCCTTCATTTGATATCTTACTAGTCATTACATCCATGTATGTGTTAGGTAGGAGCTTTGAAATGGAGATATTCTACATATATCCTTCCTTCTTAATATAGTAGCTATAAAATTAGAAAGGTAACTTGTTCTCATTATCTATTAAGTCATGCTGTGATTATAGAGAAAAGGTTGGTCCTTATAGAGAAAATATATACGATTGCTTGATTCTCACAAGTTTTCAAAATAATGAATTTGTCCAGGAACATCATCCACTAGTTTTCTTAATTTTGTTTTGAAAAAAAACTTCATTATGAAATTATGGATTTAAATTTATTTGATATGTTTCATTCACTGCAGTTATTAAAATTATTGGTGCTCAAATTGTCCCATCTTTGATTAGTGGAACCTCTTAACATTGCTTCCTGATTCTGCTTGACATGATCTTATTATTTTGTGATAGCTTCCTTGCTTTCTTGTAGGACAAAGTGTTCAAGGCTCAAATTGCACATTTTCAGTCTCAGACCTATAATCAGCCATTTTTTACAAGGAACCTTGGCTCATTATAGTGATAAATGATATTTAATGACCACAATTTAGGTGCTACAGGTTTTCATCAGTACTGTATTGTCCATTGTTTCTAAGCCTTTCAGTGCTTAGAGCTAGATAATATGTGTTTATAAAGTATAGGGCTTTTACTTAACCTCATCAATCTTACATCTCTTTCTCCTTTATCCCTGGTTCTCAATGACACCACTTTAATTAATCATTTGCTTTCTATCACAATCAGTCACAAAAGAGACACATAGCAGTCTTAAATTAACAAGACTATAGGTGATTTTTTTTTCCATTTCTTGTTTTCCTGTGCTATATCTCATTAGAGATACATAGTAAAGATGCTGGACCTCAAACTAACTTGCTGTAGTCCTATCTCATTTTTGCCATGATCTCATTA
This sequence comes from Cabassous unicinctus, assembly GCA_029593785.1. Taxonomy (NCBI): domain Eukaryota; kingdom Metazoa; phylum Chordata; class Mammalia; order Cingulata; family Chlamyphoridae; genus Cabassous; species Cabassous unicinctus. The sequence continues at coordinate 15,589 of JAQZBX010028925.1, forward strand.
TATGCATGCGTAGTTACCTCTCCCACCAGCAAATCCAGTGCTGGTAAAGGGTGCTCCAAAGAGGAGAGTATCTGCCTTCCCACCCTGCAATGAAAATCACCAGGGGAAAATCACCTTTCTTCCTTCTGTGAACTTCAGCACTGGGCCAATGGGACTAGGAGTTGTTGGTCAGCTGCAAACCTTCAGGGGTCCCAGCTTTGGAGGGATTGTAGTACCTCAGAGGTCAGATTACCTGATCTTGTGGGACCCTGTCTCTGAGCTACATTGGAAATAGTAAGTACTCTAAATATTTTTTTTTTGAAGTACCAGGGCCAGTGATTGAACCTAGGACCTCATATGTAGAAAGCCAGCTCTCAACCACTGAGTCACCCGGCTCCTCCAAATATTTTTTAGTTGATATAATTGAATATGTTTATTCTGTCAAGTATGGTGGTTTGGAGCTATGTACCCAAGAAAAGCATGTTTTTAAACTTAATCCATTCCTGTGGGTATGAACCCATTGTAAGGAGGAACTTCTCCCCCCCACCCCCGGCTGGCTCCCTCGTCTGTTTTCTCATTGTTTTTTGCTTGCTGTTTTTGCTTGTTGTTTGCGCTCATTGCCTGTCATTGTCTGTTTTTTCTTTAGGAGGCACCGGGAACCAAACCTGGTACTTCCCATGTGGGGGGTGGGTGCTCAATTGCTTGAGCCATATCCACTCCCTGCTCATTTTGTTTTTGCTCATTGTCTGCTCATTGTTTTTGCTCTTTGTCTGCTTGTTGTCCGCTCATTGTTTTTTCTCATTGTTTGCTCATTGTTTTTGCTCGATGTCTGCTCATTATCTGCTCGTTGTTTGTTTGTCTTCTTTAGGAGGCACCGGGACCTCCCTCCCGTGTGGGAGGCAGGTGCTCAACTGCTTGAGCCACATCCGCTCCAGTAGGACCTTCTGATGAGGTTACTTCAGTTAAGGTGTGGCCCAATTCAATTAAGATGGGCCTTAATCCTATTACTAGAGCTTTTAATAAGTGGAATGAAATTCAGACAGAGAGAGAAAGCCACAGAAAGCAAAAAGCTGAAGGTCAATACAACCTGGGAGAGAAGGGAGATGCCAAGAGAGGCTGCCACATGCATTGCCATGTGATGGAGGAGCCAAGGACCAAGCATCACCAGCAGCCACCCCCAGAAAGCCATATTTGGGGAAGAGAGCATCACCTTGATGATGCCTTGATTTGAACTTCTATTAGCCTCAAAAGAAAGAGTCAATAAAATCCTATTGTTTAAGGCAACCCATTTCAATGCATTTGCTTGAGCAGCCAAAGAAGCTAAAACAGTTAAGTATCATGAAAAATAGATGATTTTGGAAGAAGATAGTGGTGAATTGTGGGAGGTAATGATTTGCTTTTCTCCAGGGGTTAAAGACCATATTCCTGTCTTTGCCCAAGTAAAGCTGGACTTGGTGACTAAGCTGAGAGTGACTAAGCTGAGAGTGTGTAATTCACCCCTTCTGAATATGGTCTGTGTCATGACATTTTTTGGTCCTCTATGTCTGGGGGCTGGAGGTCCAGGGAAGGAGGCTGGGAAAAGTCTGGGGTCACAGGGACTATTGAGAGAGCAGATGGTGGCAGCAGAATGGGCCAGAGACAAACATGAGGACTGGGGTGGGGAGTAGAAAAGAAGCAAGGGAAGGGCAAGTCTTTCATGTTCTTCCCAAGAAAGCTTTTTGATGGTGAAGGTTAAACCTGAAGGGCTTTCAACATTGACAGACGGGAAATCGTCTGATGATATCTAATGGGAGCAGGGTGATGTGCAGAGACAATTTAGGGCAGGCATAAGGTGCAGGAGGAAGGCTGTAACTTCCCTTCCAATGAGGATTCCCATACAATATGTGCTTCCCCAGGCTTGGGGTGAAATCAGATTATGTTATCTTAGGAGGCAGTGCCCTTCTCTGGAGGGGATCCATTAACCCCTAACACTAAGCTGAGGATGAACTCAACACAGCTCTTCAATTATTACCTCAGAAAGTGCCAGAATGAAAACATTTATCAAGTCTTGGCCTCAAGAGTCTGTTTCAATCTTGGAGGGATCAATTGACCAGCACTGATCATTAATTGGATAATTAGAAGTGAATTAACAAGCCACTGGCCCTGTGATAGTCTGAATCAGATGGTCAGAGACATAGGCCTAAAGGAGCTGCCTCTCCCTCCAGGCAGAGCTGTCCCCAGCAGACAAGCAAGGAAGAAGGTATGTGTGTGGGGTGGGGGGGGGGCACCAAGTGGAAAGAATCGAGTTTCCCTTCTACGTGCCCAGTTCATTCTCTGATCTTAATGATGATTAAAGATGAAGACCAAAGGAAGATAGGAGGCATTGAAAACTAGAGCTGGGAAAACCAGAATTTGGCCTGGTAGGCAGAAGAGTCCCACGAGGTGCCCCATATCACCCCTCTCATCTTATCTGAAGGAAACAAGTCCAGAGAGGTTTCAGGACTGTCCGAGGTTGCACAATGCAAAAACAACGTCAGCCCCTGAACCCAACCCCTAGCCAGTCCTGGTACTCCCTCTGGGGACTTCTCTACCCACACCGCAGGTTTTCCTTAAGAGCCCTGCTGTGCATTGGTCTTACTCTCTTCTCTGCTATGGAAACCAGACTTGTTACACATAAAGTGAGATGCTGACAAGAACAACTGGGTAAGTTTACTCTTGATTGTGTTGCTGCTGGTCCCTTGCAAATTTACCTTTGAGAAACAAGTAGTTGTCCATAAAGATGTAAAGTGCCCAGGATCTTTGCCTATCCTGAATAGAGTTGTTTTTGTTGTTGTTTTATGTTTTGTTTTCTGTATTGGTTTTTAATAGGAGGAGCTATTTAGCAAGAATCTCTGTCCTCAAGGCTCACTAGGGTAGATTATCCAGGGAGGCAAGGGAATTTCCTTCTCTCAGACTCGTCATTGAGAATGAGACATCATCCTCTAATCTCACCTCTAGCAGGACAAACTCAAGGTGTTGGAGGTACAGGGATAGATTTTACAAATTTTGGAGGCCAAAAAACACCCTCTTGATGAGCAGAGTCAGCCACGGTTGCTTCTGCTGTGGTGCACAGCAGAAAGTGGTCCCCTCCCTACAAGTCTGCCAATCACCTTGCCATCATCAAGGAGCTGCTGGCTCCCCATGAGATTTATATTCTACTTGAACCAGCTGCCTCTTGGATCATTTATGTTATGTCTCTGTCCCTTTGGCAGTCCACATTTGCTTCCTTTCCTGGAATCTGAACACAAATCTGGGCATGCTCATTAAAATGTCAGTGGCTCCGAGGTGCCCCTAGTTAAGTGGGGCTCATTGACAAATGAACCGCATTGCTGTTGCCACTCAAATGGTGAGTTACACCAGCAGAGGGGCCATTTGTCCTGAACCCACTTATTCTCTATCTTGAGAAAATTTGGCAGCTGAGCTAGTTAAGGTCGTGCCCTGGCTGTGCAAGCTGAGAAGAAGGAGGAAAGGGAAGAACCAAAAGCAGATTGCACTACCGCTCCAGGTACCCTGGAATCTCGGTGTCTCTATGTTGGCCCCAGTGGGGCTGTAGCTAAAGCCCCAGGTGCCACGGGCTAGTGTTAAAAGACTACCTGATGTGAAAGAAAGAGTTTGCTCTTATAGAATCCCTGTCCACTTCCTGTTGAGTTCACATTGATTTTAAGATAATTTCTCTGGAATTTTGCATTTGCAGAGAGGACAGAAATTAAACCTGGGCAAATTATATTCTCACCATGACCTCATGTAGCCCTGATCCTTGGATTACTCTTCATCAATGGGGCCAATAGCCTTCCCCTACCTGTTTTGTAATCTTGATGTGAGGAACAAATGAAATGTGTATAAGAAAAGATTTGAAAAAATTCACTAAATTTTTCATTCTGAGAAAAAAAACATTAATGAAAAAAAATCTACCTCCAATCCTGAGATAATTTTTACCTTTGCCATTTCCATTTTTCTTTGACTTGTTCAAGGGTAGAATTGGAATGAGACAGTGCAGAGGACAAATGAAATTAGCAGACAGGCCAAGCATCCAGCCTGAAACCCTCAGCACTGTAGTGCTCCTCAATGTATGTTGGAATTGCCTGGAGATCTTGTTAAAAGGCAAAACATGATTTGGTAGCTCTGATGTGGGGACTCACTTTCTGAATTTCTTGCAAGTTCACAGGTATTGATGCTGCTGATCGAGGCACCTCATTTACAGTAGTAAGGATATAGAAGTCTGGTTTGAGGAATGTCCTAAATCTGCCTCTTATGAAAAGGAAATCCAAAGAGGAAGTAGATGAAGTCAAATAGAAGGCAAAGGTGAAGGAGAGGAAGAGGAAGACGAAGAAGAGGGAGAAGAGGAAGAAAAAAAAGTAGAGGAGGAAGGAGGAGGAGGCAGTGGTGGAGGAGGAGGAGGAGGATAAACTGCAACCATTTATGGGTTACTGTGCTTTAGGCAAGGTTCTAAGTGCTTCTTACACAAAATCTCATTTAACCTCCAGCAAACCTACAAGGTTGAACTATTTTATTAACTTTTTGAGGTAATATCTATGTAACACAAAATTAACCTTTTTAAAAATGAACAATTCACTGGAATTTGCTACTTTCACAGTATTGTGCAACCACCACCTCTATTTAATTCCAAAATGCTTTCTTCACCCAAAGAGGACACCCCATACCCATATCCATTTAGCAGTTGCTTTCTATTCCCCTTTTCCCCAGTTCCTGGCAGCCACCAGTCTGCATTCTGTCTCTATGGATTTAAATATTCTGGATAATTCATAGAAATTGAATCATACAATATATGATAAATTATGTTTGGATTTTTTCACTTAACACATTTTACAGGTTTGCGCACACTGTAGCATATATAAATACTTCACTGACTCTTAATGGCAGAATAATAGATATCCCATTATACGTATATACCACAATTTTATATCCATCCATTTCTTGATGGATATTTGGCAGTTTCCACCTTTAGCTATGAATATGCATGGACATGTGCTTGTTTGTATCACTGTTTTCAATTCATTTGGATATATACACTGTAAGTGGAATTGCTGGGTCATATGGTAATTCCATATTTAACCTTTTGAGGACCCACCAAACTGTTTTCTACAGCAGTGGAACCATTTAAATCCGCATAAGAAATGCATGCCAGGTCCAATTTTCTATATCCTAGCCAAAATTTCTAATTTCTGTTTGAAAATAAAATAATAAAAATGGAAAGTAAAGAGATTTGGTGATTTTACTGCTCCAAGTGTGAAAAATATATTTTCTAAAGACAGTGTTACCTGCTAATTTTCTGATCTGGTGCTTTTCAGCTAAAGACAAAGGAGGCATCAAGTCTTAAGACAGGTTGCTCCAAAATTAGCCACTGCCGAAAATATGCGTCTTCCTTGTCATCCATTACCTTATATTTTTCATCCATATGTTGTTTTCATTCTTTCCCTATCTTCTATCTGCTGCCATCCCTCCCACTTCTACTGCTGGCTCTGGAAACTTTTTCCTATCATTTAAAAACCAACCAAACAAACCAACCTACCCAATTCTCATATTCTCTTCCCCAAGTAGTTCTTTGCACTACTTTGATTTTCTGAAAACTATTGTCACCATTTTGGGCACTGCTTCCCTTCCATCTGTCTCCATAAAATAATGTCCATCCTATACTCCATTTCCCACAGACAAAAGTACTGCCCAGAGTCAGAAATCTTACTCTCCTTGAACAATTCATCTTTGTTCATTGTGTGCATTGAAATTTGTCTACTGTCTCTAGAATGCACTTGAAACTGTCCTTGTCAATATCATAAATTTATTTATATTTGCCAAATATTTCTGTATTTTACTAAGAACATCTGAAGAACATGATTCTCTCTACTGTTTTTTTGCTCTCAATTTCATTTATTTCTGCTTTGATCTTTAAAATTTCTTTCCTTCACCTTGGTTTGGAATTAGTTTTCTGTTCTTTTTCTAGTTCCTCCACGTGTGCAGTTAGATCTTCAATTTTAGCTCTTTCTTCTTTTTTTAATGTAAGCATTGAGGGCTATAAATTTTCCTCAGCACAGTATTTGCTGCATCCCATAGATTCAAATATATTGTGTTCTCATGTTCAGGCATCTTGAGATATTTATTGATTTCTTTTGCAATTTCTTCTTTGACCCACTGATTATTTAAAATTGTGTTGTTTAATCACTATATAGTTGTGAATTTCCCTTTTTCTGCCTGTTGTTGATTTCCAGCTTTATTCCACTATGACCAGAGAAAGTGCTTTGTATAATTTCAATCTTTTCAATTTATTGAGATCTGTTTTGTGACCCAATATATGGTCTATCCTGGAGAAAGATCAAAGAACACTTCAGAAGAATGTATATCCTGCTGTTTTGGGGTGCAATGTTCTGTATATGTCTATTAGGTTTAGTTCACTTGTTGTATTATTCAAGCTTTCTGTTTCTTTATTGATCCTCTGTCCAGATGTTCTAATAATCATGAGAATGGTGTGTTGAAGTCTGCAAATGTGTTTGTAGAGACATCTATTTCTCCCTTCAGTTTTGCCAGTGTTTGTCTCATGTAATTTGGGGTCTCCTGGTTAGGTGCATATGATTGTTATTTCTTCCTGGTGAATTGTCCCTTTTTAAAATATATAATGTCCTTCCTTGTCTCTAATAACAGCTTTGCTTTTAAAGTCTATTTCATTCAATAAAAGTATAGCTACTCCAGCTTTTCTTCAGCTTTTCACCTTCAATCTAGTTGTGTCCTTTGGTCTAAGTTGAGTCTCTTGTAAACAGCATATAGATGGTTCCTATTTTCTTACCCATTCCACCAGTCTGTGTCTTTTGATTGGGGAGTTTAATCTATTAACAGTCAATGTTATTACTGTAAAGGCAGTTCTTAATTCACCCATTTTGACCTTTGGCTTTATCTGTCATATTTTATTTTCACCACTCTTTTTACACTCAGTTACTTTTACAGACATAATCTTCATTTCTAGACTCTCTTCCATGGTTCTCTTTTCAGGCTGTTCCACTCCCTTTATATTTCCTGCAATGCCAGTTCTCTTGGTTACAAACTCTCTCAGTTTCTGTTTATCTGTGAATATTCTAAACTCACCTTCATTTTTGAAAGACAATCTTGCCAGATATAAGATTCTTGGCTGGAAGTTTTTGTCATTCAGTATCTTAAATTATATCATACCACTGCCTTATTGCTTCCATGGTTTCTGATGAGAAATCAGCACTTAATCTTATTGAGAATCCTTTTTATGTGATGGATCTCTTGCTGCTCTCAGGATTCTCTCTTTATCTCTGGTATTTGACATTCTGTTTAATATGTGTTTTGGAGTAAGTCTCTTCGAATTTATTTGGGTTGGAGTATGTTGTACTTATTAGACATTGATATATATTTTCTTCAATAGGCTTGGGAAATTTTCTGCCATTATTTCCTCAAATATTCTTTCTTCTCCTTTTCATTTTTCTTCTCCTTCTGGAACACCCATGACACCCATGTTTGCACCTCTGTTGCTGTCATTTATTTCCCTGAAACCCTCTTCAATTTTTTCCCATTCTTTGCTTTATCTGGTTTTTCAGATGTTCACTTTTGGATGCCCAGTCTTCAAGCTCTCTGAACCTTTCTTCTGCCTCTTCAAATCTGCTGTTATATGCCTCCAGTTTATTTTTCATTTCGTTTATTGGACCTTTCATTCCCATAATATCTGCTATTTTTCTATGTATGTTTTAAAATTCTTATTTGTGCTCACCCAGTGTCTTCTTAATAACCTTAGTCTGTTTAGCCATCTCATTGAATTTATTAAGGAGATTTGTTTGAACATCTGGGATTAGTTATCTCAATTCCTTTATGTCATCTGGGGGCTTAGCTTATTCCTTTGACTGGCCCATATTTTCTTGTTTCTTGGTATAGATTGTAATTTTTGGTGGTGTCTTGGTGTGGCAGTTTGAAATTGTTTATGAATTCCAAACAGAGAGATTATGTTTATAAACTGGCTTTTCCTCTGGGTGTGATACCCTTTGATTGTATTGGATTCAGCTGAGATGTCTTTGATTAAATTATGCTAAGATTAGGGCTTTGAATTGACCACATCAGTAGGGTGTAACTCAGGGTTGAGCCCCTGCCCACTTGGTGGGCTATATCAACGGACACTCAAGAAGATATACAGGAAGAGGGAGAGCTCCATAGACATGGCAGAGGAGAGAACTTTGATCCTGTGTCCCCGGGAAGAAAGACGAGCCATTTACCTGATAGTTTGCATCTAACCTTGTGAAGAGAACAGAGCAGCTGAGCAACTGATAAGACCCTGAAGGAAATGAGCCCTATGCCAGCCTATAGCTGAGAAAAAGGAAGGCTGAACCCTCATAGAGATAGGCAACCATCTTTGGTGAGAAAGCACTCTTGAGTTGGACTCTTTAGGGCCTTGTAACAGTAAGCTTTTACCCCAAATAAATACCCTTTATAAAAGCCAACAGATTTCTGGTACTTTGCACAGAGCTAGTACTTTGGCTAATGAATACACTTGGCATCTGATTTACTAGATGTTTTTATTCTGGGCTCAGATTCTCTCTTTAGTCTAGGGTTTTTTATTTGATTGACTTTGTGCTTCAGCCCTTCTTTGATACTTGGTTCAACTTAATTTAGAACTTTATAGTGGCTCATGGTTAGCCAATATGAATTTTTCAGCTCTTTTTAAATCTGTTTCTTGCCCATTATCCCTTACTGGTTGCAGAGTAGGAGCCGTGGATGCAAGCTGTGGAGGCTGAAGTTGTCTGCATTGTCCCAGGAACTGATGAAGCTTCTCTCACCTTTCTCCCCTGCCAGGGGTAGGGATGGAGCTGCAGCCATGTACAGAAATCCAAGCCATGGGGACCAAGACTGTCTGTAGTTGCCCGGAGAAGCTGAAGAAGCTCCATGCCCCTTTCTCTCCTGCCTGGGATGGGAATGGAGCCACAGGTATGAGCATCAAACAAAGCCATGTGGGTAAAAACTGTCAGCAGTTGCCCAGATAGACTGATGAAGCAGCGGTCCCATTCCTCCCTTGTCTGGGACACTAATGGAGCCACAGTTGTACATAACAATCTTGTCTGTGCAGGCTGAAAGCAATTGCAGTTGCCTGGAGAGACTGAGGGAGAACTGCCCCTCCTCCTTTCTGTCAGGGGCAAGGATGGAGCCACAACTTTACCCAATAATCTAGCCCTTGCAGGCCGCAAGCAACTGCCATTACCCAGAGAAGGTGAGGGGGCACTGTCTCTCCTCCTGCCCTGTCAGGGCAGGGATGGAGCCACCATGTGCCCACTAATCTAGTCCATGTGGGCTGAAATTGACTGCAGTTGCCCAGAGAGGCAGAGGGAGCACTAACTCTCCTCCTGCCCTGTCAGGGGTGGGGATGGATTCAGTGTAGCCCATGTGGGTTGAAAGTGGCTGCAGTTCCCCAGATAAGTTAAGGGACCACTGTCCCTCCTGCCATTAGGGGCAGTGATGGAGCCACAGGACTGCCCAACAATGTAGTCTGTGTGGACCAAAGATGTCTGCAGTTGCCTGGAGAAGCTGGGAGGACACCCCCCCCCATATCCCTTTCAGGGCCAGGGATGGAACCACAGGTGTCTATCAATCCAGTCTGTGCAGGCTGAAAATGCCCATAGTTGTCCAGAAAGGTTGAGACACCACTCCCCTCCTGTCTTACTGGGATCGGGGATGTAGCCACATGGGTGCCCAATAATCTAGTCTGTGCAGGCTGAAAGAGACTGCAGTTGCTCAGAAAGGCGGGTGCAGGTCCCTCTATCTTCCTCCCTGCTGGAGGCAGGGTTGGATAGCCAACAATCTGACCTTGTTGGAAAAGAACAGGTTCCTATCATCATAGTGATTTTTAATCAGTCCTGCTTCTCCTCACGCTTGGGGTGAAGTTAAAATGGCTGCTACCAGCCTCTTTCTGACTTGGACAGGGTCAAACTCTAGCTGTTCTTAGGACTGAACTTTAGCCAGCCAAATCTACCAATCAGTAGTTGAAATCCATGCCCAACCATCTCTTCCTCCCCCATTTATGGAAATAGAGCTTCCAAATCCAGCCAGATAATACCTCCTGAGGCATCTTGCACTGCCACTGGGAGATGGGCACCAACTTCCATGGCATGAAGTGCTCTGCTCTCGTATCTGCACTGCAGATGGACAGTCTCCTCCTCTCATTCTTCCAAGGATGTTGCAGGATGCTCTTCTGGTCTGCTGGGCTCCCAAAGAGGTGATTTAGGTAGCTCTGGGTGATTACAAACTGCACTATAGGACAAGCTGACTTTTGGAGCACCTTATTCTACCAAATTACCCTGCCTCTATACTAGCTTTCTTTTGAATTCCTTTGGATTTTCTATATATAAGATCATGGTGTCTGCAAATAAATATTGTTTTATATCTTCCTTCCCAATTTGGATATATTTTTATTTCTTTTGCTTGTCTATATGCTCTGGCAAAAACTTCTAGTACAATTTTGAATACTAGTGGTGAAATTAGGCATCCTTATCTCATTTTGATCTTAGGGGGAAATCTTTAAGTTTTTCAACATCAAGTATGATGTTAGCTGTGAGTTTTTCATAAATGTCTTTTAGCATGTTGGGAAAATTCCCTTATATTCCTACTTTCCAAGTGTTTTTATCAAGAAAGAGTGCTGGATTTTGTTGAATGCCTTTTCTGCACCTATTGAGGTAATCCTGTGGTTTTTTGTGTGTTTTTTTTTTTTGCCCCATTTTATTTATATAGTGTTTTACATTGAGTTTTGCATTCCTGGGATTAATACCACTAGGTTATGATGGGATTACAGCCCACCTTAATCCAGTTTGGCCTCACCTTATCTAGTCACATCTTCAAAGATCCTATTTCCAAATAAGATCATATTTACAGATGTGTAAAACCGTTTTAATATGTCATTGGATCCAGTTGGCTAGTGTTCTGTTAAGTACTTTGTCCATCTATATCTATAAGGGAAATTGATATGTATTTTTCTTTTCTTGTTATATCTTTACAAGGCTTTAGTATCAGAGTAGAGCTAGTCTGAATTCTTTTGAGGAGTTTTTGGAATGATTATTATTAATTCTTTTCTAAGTGTTTAATAGAATTTACCAGTGAAGTCATGTGGTCCTGGACTCTTCTTTGGTGGAAAGCTTGTGATTATTGATTCAATCTCCTGTGACTCCTATGATGCATATTGTGGTACAGATGATGGTGTCCCACAAGTTACTCAGGCTCTGTTCATTGTTTTTCATTCTTTTCTCTTTCTGCTCCTCAACCTGGACAACTTTGATTGTCTTGTCTTCGTGTTTGCTGATTATTTCTTCCTCCTCCAATCTGTTCATGAATTCCCCTGTTGAATTCTTCACCTCAGCTACTGTACCTTTGAGCTACAGAATTACCATTTGGTTCTTTTTAACATTTTTCTATTGAAATTACTATTTGCTCATAGATTGTTTTGCTGATTTCCTTTAGCTATTTTTCTGTTTTCCTTTAGTTCATTGATCCTATTTATGGGAGTTGTTCTAAGATCTCTGATTAGTAATTACAGAGATGGCACTTCCTAAAGAATATTTTCTGTCAAATTTTTTTTTTCCTGTGACTGAGACATATGTTCTTGTCCCTTGTATGTTCTGTAACTTTTTGTTTTGAACTGGACATTCTGAGTATTCTGTTGTTGACACTCAGGAAATCTATTTCTCTTACTCTTCAGTCCTCCAGACTAGAACAAGAAGAAAACAAATAAAGAAAAAATGGGAAAAAAAGAGGAAGAAAAGAAAGAGAGAAGGGGAAAGAAGAAAGAAAATACTAGCAAACAGACAACACACACAATAAAAACAAGGAATTAAAGGAAAAATAATGAAGTCCACTGTCTCTTTAAGTATCTTGTTATGTGCTCATGGGAAGCCAGAAGCTGCTACTTTCAAGACAAAGCTTAGGCAAGCATTTCTTTTTATCCCTTAAGGACCAAACAGAGCCCCAAATACAAATCA
>JAQZBX010028926.1:0-27573 GCA_029593785.1 Cabassous unicinctus
AGAAGAAGAAGCAGAAGGAACATTGACTAACTCATTCTATGATGCCAATATTGCCCCAGTAGTAAAGCCAAACAAAGATGCCACAAGAAAGAAAAATTACAGACTAGTCACTCTAATGAACCTAGATGATAAAATCTTCAACAAAATACTTGCTAATTGCATTCAACAACTTATCAAATGAGTTATACACCATAAACAAGTAAGTTTCATCTAGAGTATGCAAGGATGGTTCAACATAAGAAAATCAATCAATGTAATGCATCACATAAACAAATTGAAACAAAAAAAAATCACATGATCATCTCTATAAAGGCAGAAAAAGCATTTGACAAAAAACAGCACTCTTTCCTGATAAAAACACAGCAAAATAGGAATAAAAGGAAACTTTCTGAACATGATAAAGTGTATCTATGGAAAACTCACAGCTAATATCATCTTTAAAGGTGAAATCCTAAAAAATTTCCCTCTAAGAAGGGAACAAGAGAAGGATGGCCACTATTGCCATTCCTATTTAACATTGTCTTTAAAGTACTTGTTTGAGCACTGAAGCAAGGAAAAAATATAAAAGGCATCCAAATTGGAAAGGAAGAAGTAAAAATTAAACTATTTGCAGAGGACATGATCCTATACAAAGAAAGCCTTGAGAAATCTACAACAAAGCTTCTAGAACTTATAAAGGAGTTCAGTAAAGTTGCAGGCTATAATATCAATGCTCAAAAATCAGTAACATTTATGTACAACAATAATGAGCAATCTGAGGAGGAAATCAAGAAAAAAAATACCATTTACAATAGTAACTAAAAGATTCAAATACCTAGGAATAAATTTAACTAAAGATGTAAAGGATGTATATACCAAAAACTACACAACACTGTAAAAGGAAATCAAAGAAGGCTGAAATAAATGGAAGAATATTCTCTGTTCATGGATAGGAAGACAACATCATCAAGATATCTATCCTACCCAAACTAATCTACAGATTTAATACAATCCCAATGAAAATCAACATTGTATTTTGTAATGAATTGGGAAAACTAACTTCAAAATATATTTGGAAGAGTTAGAGGCTCCAAACCAACAAAGACACATTGAAAAAGAAAAATGAAGTTGGAAGAATCACAGTACCTGATTTTAAAACATACTACAATGCTACAGTGGTCAAAATTGCATGATAATGGCACAAGGATGGACATAATGATCAATGGAACCAAATTGAGAGTTCTGATATAGATCCTTGCATATACAGTCATCTGATATTCATTAAGGCTACTAAGCCCCCTCAGTTGTGAGAGAATGCCCTCTTCAACAAATGGTGTTTGGAGAAATGGATATCCATATCCAAAAGAATGAGAGAGGGACATCATCTCACACCTTATTCAAAAATCAACTCAAGTTGGAACAAAGATCTAAATATGAAATCCAAGACCATAAAGAACTTGGAAGATAATATAGGGAAGCATCTACAGGACCTTGTAATAGGAAATGGTTTCATGAACTTCACACCCAAAGCATGAGCAGCAAAAGAAAAAATAGATAAATGAGATCTTTTCAAAATTAAAAACTTCTGCACCTCAAAGGACTTATCAAGAAAGCAAAAACGCAGTCTACCCAATGGGAGAAAATATTTGGCAAACTTATATCTGATAGTAGCCTAATATCTTATATATATAAAGAAACCCTACACCTGGAAAATGAAAAGACACACAACCCATTAAAAAAATGGCCAAGTGAACTGAAACAACACTTCTCCTGGGAAGAAATACAAATGGCTAAAAAGTACATGAAAATATGCTTGACATTGCTAGCTATTAGGGAAATACAAATCAAAATTACAATTTGATACCAACTTACACCAATTAGAATGGTGACTATTAAAAAAACAGCAGACTATAAGTGTTGGAGAGGATGTGGAAGAGTGGGAACACTCTTCCACTACTGGTGAGAATGTAGAATGCTAAAGCCACTATGGAGGACAATTTGGCAGTTCCTCAAAAAACTATCTATAGAACTTACATATGAACCAACGATTCCACTGCTGGGTTTATACCCTGAAGAATTGAAACCAAAGTCATGAACAGTAATATGCACACCAACATCCAAACCTGCATTGTTCATTATTGATAAAAGTAATCAACCCAGGTGCCCACCAAGAAATGCATGGCAAAACAAAATGTTGTAGTTACATACACGGGAATATTACTCAGCTGTAAGAAGTAATAAAGTTCTAACACATGGGATAAAATGGATGAATCTTGATGAACTTATGTTGAGTGAAGCAAGCCAGGCATTGAAAGATGAACAGTACATGACCTCACTGATATTAATTAAGGAATTTGAGCAGTCTCAGAGAGTTATTGTCTGTATGATAGGCTTACAAGGAATAGAAAAAGAAGGTTGTGAGCCATCACCCATATGGATATAATCTATGGTAAAGAGATAGAGTGTAGTTTCATATTGAAGGGATAGGACAGGAGGGTAGCAATATTATTGGATTGGGTGGTGCAGGGTTGACAGATGTGTAAATTGGGAAGGGTGGGTCAGAAGGTCCAGGATACTGGGGGGAATGTTGGGAGAGGAACCAGGTGAACACTGGGGATTTATGGGTATGAGGTTGAAATTCCAGAGGTGGGAATGCTTTTATGGCAATATGACAAGGAAAGATCATTGGTTTATGGTGTTTGTTGGGGGAAGGCATTATGGAATGGGTGAACCTGAAGCAGGCTTCTAGGGACTGTGTGAGTGTTCCTTCTGTCATAATGTGTTGTATCAGTGGGTGGAGACCCACATAATGAGCAGGAAGTAGTTGGACTCCCATCTTTGGGAGGACCAATTTGTTCAGAAATAGGCAGGATTCTCTGAAGAGCAAGGGTGGTTCCTAATAGGGGAAGACAAACCAGTGTGTCAAGACCTCTTGTAGCATATAACTAGGAATCTTGTCATCCAACGAGTCAAGCCAGTGCGTCATCATGGTCCCCAGGAATATGGGGTGGGAGGAATAGAATAGATGAAACAGGGGGTGTTTATTTGTCAGTGGAAATGTTCTTCATTACCATACAGTGATGGACACAGAACATGGTAAACATCAAAATTTATAAAAGTGCATGGTCTAAAATGTAAACAATAGTATAAACCATTGACTATGTTTAGTATCTATGTTTCACTATTTGAATATCAGTTATAACAATGCAACCACCCACATATAAAAAGGTATTAATATGGAGGCAAGGAAAGGGTAAGGATGTTGGGTATATGGTAGTCTCCTGTATTCTCTGTGACTTTGCTGTGACATAAAACTTCTCTGAAAACAAAATGAAAAATAGTGAGACACTGGGGAATGAGAGGAGGAATGTGCCATGATACAGATGACAACAGATATTGCAGTGATGAAAGGCAAAATGTAAAAAAATTTTAAAAAATATTTTTCATTTTTATAATATTCTAACCTTTTAATTTTATTTTTTTAGTTTTTTTATTTTTATATATTTTATCTTTTACATTTAAAATTATCATTAATATTTCATTCCCCTATTAATTGCATTCAGCTATTGTAATAGCCTCATCTTTGAAAAAGCTTTGGATCACAGAAGGGATACAACTGGAGCAGGGGAGGATCATTAGTGTGGGGTGTCAGGGATGGGAGATGAATGGGAAAAAGTTCAGCTAAGCATAAAAATAAGTTATATAAAAATGTTCAAATGTTCATGGGGCATTGTCACAGTTGGTGGAGAATCAGTCAATAAATGAGAGAATGCTGAATCTCATTCTGGAGAGCCTGCCATATTCTCTAAGGAGGTGGCAGCAGTCCCCCAAGTGTGGAAGCTGTGACTGTTGAAGGAGGATGATCTGCTGATGGGCCCTTGATATTGATGACTAGTCTTATGAGTCTTTGCTCTTGAAATTGAAGCTTAACCTATTGTTATGGGGTGCTTAGGGGTTTCCTTCTGAAAGCCTCCAAGTTGCTCAAATGTGGCCTCTGTCTAAGTCAAACTCAGCATATGAGTGCATTACTTTCCTCCCAGCGTGGGACATGACTCCCAGGGTTGATCCTCCCTGGCACAGAGGGATTGCTACCAAGCACCAACTGGCAATGTGACTGGAAAAAGACCTTGAATAAAAGGGGGAAAAGGTAAAGATAAATGAGTTTATATGGCTAAGAGTCTTCAAAGTGAATCAGGAGGTCATCCCAGAGATAACACATATGCACATCTCAGTAGGACCTCACAGGCTTCCAGTGTGGATATCACCCCAAATAAAGGGGCTTCTTCTGAGGGCTTGGAGACACCCAGGTCCTATGTCAGGGTGGATAGCTCCAGAGTTTGGTGCCTTTCAGTTGGCCCTACTTTGGAATTTGTGCTCCTGAGAGTGACAGAGTTGGACTCAACTATGTCTTCCCTGCATATGGTTCATCTGTCCATTCTATTCAAACTTATACTTGGTGCTGTAGTTTGTAGGTGTACATTCAGAGACTTGAGTCTTTGGGCTGTCCATGTGCCAGCTGAGCCCAGAACCTCAGTTGAGCAGCAACTCCTACTCTACCACTTATTGAACTCACCCTGGACAACTGGCAGTGTGATGATGATGGACAACGGCCATCCCAGGAAAATGAGAGAGTCTGCAGCTGCAGGCAGGATAATCCCATTCAACTTCCCCATGGGATATAAACCCCCTTTCCATTGGAGGTTGAGTAGACATCACCATTACAGACTCCTCAGGATGGGGCTAAGAGCTTTGGACTAGAGTGGACTTACTGGTATTCTGCTATAGACTTATTGTGAATTAAGGAATGGAAGAAATTACAACATTGATGTGGTGCCAGTGGCCACTGGAGGCTTTGGGGATAGGCAGAGGGAAAAGCAATTGTAATACAGGAGATTTTTCAGGACTTGGGAATTATCCTGAGTGACATTATAATGACAGATATAGGCCATTTTATATTATCATATAACATGCAGACCTGTGTTGGAGAGAGTGTGGTCTACAGCGTGAGCTATGGTCCTTGCTTAATGGCAAAACACCAGGATGGGCTTATCAATTGCAATTAATGTGCCACACTAATGAAAGATGTTTATTTGAGACGGTGTGGTTAGTGCGGGAGGTGGGGCATATGGGAATCCCTTTATTTTGCTGTAATATTTATTTAATCTAAGTATCTTTAAAAAAATAAAAAATAAAAATATAAAAAATGAAGTTTGATAAGTACAAAAAAAAGAAGAGAAAATGATTATGCAAACAAATATCTGCACACTGATATTTATAGTGGTGTTGTTCACAATTGCCAAAAGATGGAAACAACAGAAGTTTCCATCAACCAATAAATGCATAAGCAAAATGTGGTATATGCTTTTGATATAATACTATATCAAGGAGAAATGATATAGTATTATATATAATACTATATGAGAAGAAATGAAATTGGGACACATAGGATAACATGGATGAATCTTGAAGACATTATGCTAAGTGATGTAAGATAGATACAAAAGAACAAATATTGCACAGACTCATTAATATGAACTAAATACAAAGAATAAACACATGCAGTTAAAACTTAAACTATAGGTTATTATGAGATAAGAGGATGGCTGTGAGGGAGTACTGATGCATCATGTATATAGAAGTTTAATTAACTTGGCTTTAAATGGGTAGAAATGGATAGAGTTAACGGTATCACATTTTAGTGAGTAGCAATTGATTTATAAATAAGATTGTGGCTGAAAGGGGTGGTCTAGGATGCAAATGTCAATTGAAAGAATGCTACAGATTAATCTAGAGACTGAATGACATAGTGAACCTAGAGCTGGATGAGAATTGTAGTTAAACAGTAAAAATGCAGGAAAATCCTATGAAGTAGTATGTATGTATTTCAATATTGCAGGGTGGTGGGAATTTGGAGAAGCATTGGAAAAAATAAAGTTATTGCAACCCATGGACTACATTTAACAGCAATGCAGTAAGTATTCTTGTATCAATACCAAAGATGTGTTAATAATAGGGGGTTATGTAAAAATATGCCAAATATAAGCTATGGACAATTTGTAGAGGTAATATTCTGATTATATTATCTCAAAAAATGCAACAGTGTTCCACAATGGTGTGGTGTTTTCGTGAAGTGTTGCTATATGAGAACTCTACACATGTGCATGAGTTTTTTTGTAAGTTTACAACTTCTGTCATAAAAATATATTAAGAATTTTGGGAACATGGCCAGCATGTTAAGTAGATAAGGCTCAGCTCTCACCAAAACAATGGAGAAAGAGCCAGATGCTACCTTGGGGACCTGCTTTGGGGTACAGCAGATGAGATCATGGCTTCATAACTCCCAGGAGAGTGTGACAGACAGATTAAGAAGTCCAAACCACGAACTGAGCTGAGAGTTATTAAAATTCCTGGCCAACTGGAAGTGATCCCTTCCCCCAACCCAATATATTAAGTGAGAGCAAACTCCTGGTGAATTTTATCTAAGTTAGAGGACCAGCAGATGTCTTCCTCCCTGCCAGCTCCTTTGGATATATCTATAACGAGAAGGTCCTCTGAGTCATCTAGGAGGGTACTGGAGAAATAAGGAAGTCAGGAGAAAATTGTGGATTGCTTACCCCTGTGGCTGGGAGTGGCACATATTCCCCAGCCTTAGGGTGGATAGCCTAGATAGAACTACTGGCTCCCTGCTCTAAATGAAGTGTGATGGCAGATTCCCAAGGAGGAGGAGGGGTCTGGGAGGATGGGGAGTGGCTTCTTTGCCATAAGTTTAGGCAGCTGTGACTTCTTGAATATCAGAAGTGCCCAAGAATCCACAGGGAGGGATCTCCTCAGACAGGCTGCCAGGCCCAGCCACCTAGGTAAAAAGAGGAATTACATCAGAGAGGAGGCAAAGAAAGGCAATGGATCAGTAGGACTCCAGCAGACTGCAGGGTATCTAACTTGCCCAAAGGAAAAGGGGCAAATACACTTCTGAAAGGCTAACTAACCTAAGGGCACAGCTTATCTTGGTGAAAGAATTCCTGACTAGCAATTTCAAGGTACCTGGTTTGATTCCTGTCTCTTTTACCAGATTATCAGGTCTCTACCTGAAACTATATGACAGAGAATATATACTTATTCTTTTTGGTATTAGCTTTTCTTGGATCTCTTTTATTTTTATTTTTTAATGTTCCTTTTCAAATTTTCCTTATTTTACTCAATAAAACCTGGTTCAACATCTGCAGTGGGCAAGATGCAGGGTGGTTTATTGACGAACACCAGCAACCTGAGAGTATCTTTAGGGGTCTAACAGAGAAGGGTGTTTTTAAACGTTTATTTTTTTTTTTAATTTTTTCTTCTTTCTTTCTTTTTCTTAAATGAGTCGCTGCTGTCTTGTTTCTTGTTATTTATTTTTCTTCTCCTTTGTTTCTCTGTTTGTATTTTTTTCTATCATTTACTAATTTTCTCTACCTATGATATTTCATTTCTCTTCTTCATCTTTACATTCTCTGATGCTGTTGTTCTTTCATTACACTTCTTTTTGTTAGGCCTTCAATTTTTCTTCCTTTTATTTCTCTCTTCTTTTTTCTCTGCTTTCTTTGTTTTTTTACTGTTTTTTCTTTCTTTCTTTTCTTTTTTCTTTAACCTTCTTCTCATGATTCTGGCCTTTTAATTAATTCTATATATTTTTTTCTCAATTCTGTTTATTGTTTCATTGTTTCTATTTGTTTTCTAATCTTCTTCCCCTATACTTCTTATTCATGTCAATTTTTCAATTTCCTAGATCTTATATGATTCCTTTCCTACTTTTTAATATTATTATTACTATTATTCTGTTTCTCTCCCTATCTCTTTACTTTTCTCTTGTCCTAATTTTTTTCAAGGGAAAACAGACAACAACAAGGCAATAGAAAAAGAGGAACAAAGTGTTAAAGTGAAACCTTACAACACATATAAAAACAACTAAATAAAATCATAGAAAAGGGAGAGAAGCTAATCAACTGAATAAACCCATCAAGATAAACAGATATCTAGAAGCCAATAAAAAAACTGCAAGCCTTAATAAGAAACAGGAAGAAATGGCCCAGTCCAATGAACAAACTAAATACCAGGAGGAGATTCAGGATTGGAACAACTAATCAGAGATCTCTAAACAAATATCATGAATCAACTGAAGGAAGAGTTTAAAGATTTTAAGAAGCCATGGGGAGAACATACTGAAGAAATTGTAAACATACATAAAAAGATAATGGATATGATGGTGATTAATGGCACAATCCAAGAAATCAAAGTACACTGGAATCACATAACAGCAAATTTGAACAGGCAGAGGAAGGCATAAGCAATGTGGAGCACAATATATCTGAAATCAAAATGATAGATAAAAAGAATAGATAGATAAAAAGACAGAAAAATTCCAGCAGGGACTTAGGGACTTGAATGAAAACGTAAAACACAAAAACATATGTATTATAGGCATGCCAGAGAGGGAAGAGAAAGAAAAGGAGACAGGAGTATTGGAGGAAATAATCACTGAAAAATTCCAGGCCATATTGAGGGAGATACATGTCCATGTCCAGGAAGTGCAGCATACGCCAAACAGAATAAATCCTAACAGACATACTCCAAGACATATATTTGTCAAATGGTCCAATGCTTAAGACAAAGAGAAAAAACTGAAAGCAGGAAGAGAAAAGAGGACTATCACATGCAAGGGAAGCTTCATAAGATTAAGCACTGATTTCTCATCTGAAACCAAGAAAGTAAGAAGGCAGTGGAATGACACAGTTAAGGTCCTAAAAGAAAAAAAAAAATCCAGCCAACAATTCTCTATCCAGGAAACCTGATATTAAAAATGGAAGAGAGTTTAAAGTATTCACAAATAAACAGAAATTAAGAGAGTATGTCAATAAGAAACCTGCACTTCAAGAAATACTGAAGGGAGTTTTGTAGGTGAAAGGGGAAAAAAAGGAGAGAATTGGAAGAGAGTATAAGAACAACTAAAAACATAAAAAGAGTAATAAAAACAACAGTATACATAAACCTAAACAAAATAAGGCTAATGTAAGTAATTCCTTGATAGTAATAATATTGAAGGTTAATGGATTAAACTCACCAGTCAACAAACAGCTTGGCAGAATGGATAAGGAAATAAGACCCATCTATATGCTGTCTGCAGAAACTTACCTCAAACACAGTGATGCAAGGAGGCTGAAAGTGAATGCTTAGAAAACAGTTTTACAAGCAAAAAAAAAACAAAAAAAAAAAAGCAATGTTAGCTAAACTAATATTGGAAAAATAGACTTTAAGTGCAAAACTATCGTAAGAGACAAAGAAGGACACTATATATTAATAAAAGGGGTCATCTATGAAGAAGAAAGAACAAACATAAACATTTATGCACTTAAGGGAACCTCAAAATATGTGAGGCACACACTGGAAAAACTAAGTGGAGAAATACATGCCTTTACAATTATACTGGGTTAATTTAATACACCATGATGACCATTATACAGGACATCTTGAAAGCGAATCAATAATGAAACAGTCTTTGAATAATATGTTAGAAGAAATGGACATAATAGATATATACTGAACATTACACTCGAATACAGTGGGATACATATTCTTCTCAAGTACACGTGGATCATTCTCCAGGAAAGACCACATGCTAAGTTACAGAAGAACTCTAAATGAATTCAGAAATGTTGAATTTATACAAAGTATTTTTTTCTGACCACAATCAAATGAAGCTGCAAACCGGTAAGGGGCAGAGAACTAACAAACTTATGGAAGTTAAACAACACAGTCTTAGAAAAATCTCTCTAAAGAAGATAGATGCTAAAATTCTCAACAAAATGCTTGCTAATCATATTCAACAAAACATCAAACAAATTGTACACCTTGACCAAGTGTTTTTCATCCCTGGTATGCACAGACACTTAAAGGTAAAAAATCAATCAATGTGACCACCAAATAAATAGAAAAAAAAGCTCATGATCATCTCAAGAGAAGCAGAAAGAGAAGTTGACAAAATATAGCAACGTTTCCTGATAAAAACACTACAAAAGTCAGAAATAGAAGGAATCTTCCTCAATATGATAAAGGATGTATATGAAAAACCCACAGCTAACATCCTCTTCAATGGTGAAATCCTAAACACTTTCCCTCTAAGACTGGGAAAAAAACAAGGATGCACACTATAACTACTCCTATTTAACATTGTCTTAGAAGTACTTGCTCAAGCACTGAGGCAAGAAAAAAATATAAAAAGTATCCAAATTGGAAAGGAAGAAGAAAAAATTTCACTACTTGCAGATGACATGATTCTATAGATAGAAAGCCCTAAGAAATCCCAAACAAAGTTTCTAGAACTTCTAAATGAGTTCAGGAAAGTCACAGGTTAGAAGATCCATGTGCAAAAATCAGTAGCATTTCTGTACACCAGCAATGAGTACTATGAGGAGGTAATCAAGAAAATAATCCCATTTACAGTAACAGTAACAACTATAAGCATTAAATACTGAGGAATAAATATAACTGAAGATGTAAAGGACTTATATGCAAAAAAACTACACAGCACTGTTAATGGAAATCAAAGAAGACTTAAATAAATGGAAGAATATTCCCTGCCAATGGATAGGAAGAATAAATATCATTAAGATGTCTAATCTTCCCAAACTGATCTAAAGATTTAATGCAATTCCAGAAAAAATAACTACAACATTTTTTACTGAATTGGTAAAACTAATTTTGAAATTTATTCAGAAGGGAAAGAGACCCTGAAAAGCCAAAGAAATATGAATAAACAAAAATAAAATAGGAGGAATCACACTACCTGACTTTAAAACATACTATAAAGTTGCAAAGGTCAAAACTATATGGTAATGGTACAAAGATAGACATACGAACCAAAGGAACAGAATTGAAACTTCTGATATAGATCCTCGCATAACCTCTCTTCTGATATTTGACAATGCCACCAAGCCCAATTACTGGGTGAGGATGACCTCTTCCACAAATGATGCTTGAAGAACTGAATACTTATATCCAAAAGATTGAGAAAGGAACACCATCTCACACCTTATACAAAAATTAACTCAGAATGTATCAATGATCTAAATATGGAAGCCAAGACCATAAAGTCCTTGGAAGTTATATAGGGAAGCATCTATAGGATCTTGTAATAGGAAATAGTTTCATGAATTTCACAGCCAAAGCACGAAAAGTGAAAGAAAAAAAATTGATAAATTGGAACTTCTCAAAATTAAAACATTTTGTGCCTCAAAGGAGTTTGTCAGGAAAGTGAAAAAGCAGCCTACCCTATGAAAGTAAGTATTTGCTAACCATATATCTGACAGGAGCCTATTATCCCGCATATACAATGAAATCCTCACCTTGAAAATAAAAAAACAATGAACCCATTTAAAAAATGGTCAAGTCATCTGAATAGATACTTCTCCAAAGAAGAAGCATAAATGGTAGAAATATACATGAAAAGATGCTCAACTACTCTAGGTATAAGGGAAATGCAAATCAAAACTACTATGATGAGCGGGTGCGCCATCAGGCCTCATGCGCAGATACACCACCAGGCCTCATGAACAGGTGAGTCCTCAAGGCCCCATGTACAGGTGTGCTGCCAGACCCTGTGAGCGGGTGCACCATCAGACCCCATGCTCAGGTGTGTTGCCAGGCCCCACGAGTGGGTGAGCACCCAAGGCCCCATTTGTGGGTGCACCTTCAGGCCCCATGTGAGGGTGAACCATAAAGCCTTGTGAGCCACGCAGCAAGATGATGACATAACAGGAGAGTGACACAAGCAAAAGCCAAGATGAGATGTGCTGAAAAACCAGGAACTAAGGTAGCGCAAGCAATAGGACACATCTCTCCAACATTGGAGGTTCTGAGGATCGAATCCCAGTGAAGATAGGAGGAGAAGGATGAGAAGAAATGGACACAGAGAGTTACCCAGCGAATGGATATAAAAAGAGCAAAAATGGGGGTGGGGAAAATGGATAAAAGTAAATAAATAAATAAATAAATAAATAAATAAATCCTTAAAACAAAAAAAAAGTATAGGGGAGTAAGATACAGACAATAGTTACTAGCAATACTTTGACAATGCTGTTTCATAATTTGTTAACAAATGTTTCACAACAACACAAAATATTTGTTTGATAGGGGTGTAGGGTGGGGACAGTGGGTTTAATGGTTCATGGAACTGATGGAGAAGTCGGGGAGAGAGCAGGTAAACACTGGGTATTAGTAGGTATATGGATGAAATTACAATATTGGGAAAGCTATTTTGGCAATATGAAAAGGAAGGGTTACTGGTTTAGTATTTTCAATGGGGGTGCATTCAGGACAGGGCACATCTGGGACAGGCTTCAAGGGAGTGTACAAGTGATCATTTTGTCATATTGTTATGTATCAGTGAGTGGAGACCCACATAATGAATGGGAAGGAGTTGGACACCCCTCCTGGGGAGGCCTGCTATGTTCTCATACAGAGGGGCAGGAGTCACTCAAAAGCATGGGTGGTGACTAATATGGGAGGACAGACCAGCGTGTTAAGCCATTAGTGTTATTGCAAGTGACTATGAATCTTGGCCTTCAAGGAGTGAAGCCTGGTGGTCACTATAGGCCCCATGGGGAGGAGGAGGGAAGATTCAAATAGATGGGACAGGGGTTATTTTGGTGGCGATGAAAGTGTTCTACATGATCTTGCAATGATGGATGCAGTCCATATTAAATTTCATCAAAAGTTTAGAAAAGTGTATGTCTCAAATTGTAAAACATAATGTAAAACATTGACCATGGTTAGTAGATGTGGTTCAATATTTAAACATCAGCTATAACAAATGTCTCATCCACATATAAAAAGGTTATTAATATGGGAAGGGGGAAATGTGGGAGGATGTTGGGTAAATGGGAGTCCCCTCTGTTCTATATGCAATTTTACTGTGACCTAAAACTTCTTTGAAGAGAAATTAAGAAAAGGAAGTTACTGGGAGAATAAATGGAAGAAAAGGTCACTGTACATACAGGACAACTGGTCTTACAGTGATGAAAGGCATAATGTCAACAACATTTTAAAAATATTTTCCATTATTTTTAATATTTTAATTTTTAAATTTTATTTTATTTTTAGTTTTTCTTAAATTTTTCTATATTTTATTTCTTATGTTTTTAACTACCATTATTATTTCATTTTCTTATGAAATGTATTTGGCTATTTTATTCACTCCGTTTTTTAAGAAGTTTTGGATCACAGAAGGGTTACACCAGTGGCAGAGGAGGACCATGGGAGTGGGGTATAAATGATGCGTGACACATGGTGCAAATTTCACCTGGGCATACATATAAGGAATATAAATATGTTTAAGTGTTCATGAGTCATTGCCACATTGGGTGGCAATTCACACAGTAACCAGAAGAATATCAAATCCCCATCCTGGGGAGCTCTGCCACATTCTCTAATGGAACAACATCAATTCCCCAAGTACAGGAGCAATGACTAGCGAAGGACAATGGTCCATTGATGGTCTTTGAAACTGATGGCTATGCTTATAAGTCTTTGCTCTTGAAATAGAAACTTAGCCTAGTTTTGTAGGGTGCCTAAGAGTTACTTACGGGAATCCACCTTACTGTTCAAATGTGGCCTCTCTCTAAGCCAAACAGCATATAAATACCATAACTTCCCCCAGCATGGGACATGACTCCTGGGGATGAGCCTCCCAGGCACTAAGTGATTGCTACCAAGTACCAACAAGAAATGCAGCTGAAAAAAATAAAACCTTGACAAATAGTGGGAAAAAGTAGACAAATGAGTTTATATGGCTAAGAGTCTTCAATGTGAGTCAGGAGGTCATTCCAGAGGTAACACTTATTCATGTCTCAGAAGGATCTCATTGACTGCCAAAGTAGATTCTACTCCAAATGACAGGGCTCCCAAGGACTCTGGAAACATCCAGTTACTAGAGTAAGGGTAGATATCTCAAGAATTTGGTCCTTTGACAGTGGGCCCTACTTTGGAATTTATGCTTCCCAGAATGACACTGTAAGACTCAGTTATGGTTTCCCTACACATGGCTCTTTTGTCCTTCTATATGAACTTATAATTAGTGGTAAATTTGGTAGATGTACGTCCAAGAGACTTAAATCTTTGCACTGTCCATGTGCCAGCTGGGCCTTGAATATCAACAGAGTTGCAACACCTACACTCCAGTTCATTGGTCTGTCCCAGGACAACGAACAAGGATGAGAATATGGATAACCTTCATACTAAGGAACCGAGAGTATCTAAAACTGCAAGCAAGGGAGTCCCATCCATCAGCCATATTGGATCAAAGACCCCCTCAATTAAAGGTGGGGTGGGTTTCAGCACCCCAGAATCCTCAGGATTGGGGAATGAACTATGGGCTTAAATATTTACTAGTATGCTACTATTGAGTTATTGTCAATTGATTCTTGCAATGGAAGAAATATCACAGATGTGGAGGCTGTGGCCACTGGAGGATCTGAGGTTAGAGATTGGGAAACACCACTGTAATACAGGGGCATTTTTGGGACTTGGAAATCATCCTGAATGACATTAAAATGACAGATACAGACCCTTATATATCTTCCCATAACCTATAAAGTTAGTGGGAGAGAGTGTAAACTACAATGTAAATTCTAATCCAGGATTAGTGGCAATGGTCCAAAATGTGTTTATCAATTGCAATGAATGTACCATACTAATGAAAGGTGTTGCTAATGTGGAAAAATGTGATAGGTGTGGGGAGCAGGGCATATGAGAATTCCCTAATTATTCTTGGTGATATTTCTGTAATTTTAGTGTCTTTTAAAAAATAAAATAAATGAGAAGACAAAAACAAAAGAAAAAAAATGAAAGTATGAATATGAGGAAAAGGGAATTACTGGGTTATATATTTCTATATAAATGTACAGATAAACATTTGGTGAATGGTGTAAAACAAGTGTGCTCTATAATACTCAAGGGTAAATACTAAGAGACAAAAAATTAAGACATGCTGAAGCCAAGTAAGGAATCCACTGCTTGGGGGAGAACACTAGCTTCTATTGGCAGGCAGGAAACAGAATATGGCCACGGTTGTGTGTTGTTATAAAATTCAAAGTTTTAAGGAAAGTGAAACAAATGAATGATAAACATTAATTTCATAGTCTAATGTGAGGCAACACCACTTTAGCTCACTGTGACAAATCTTAGAGAATTAAACACAGGATAAGATATACTCAGAGCTACTGGAACCTAAGGATATAGGTTCATTGAATAAAATAAAGCATATTAAATAGTAGGAGATAATATTTTCAGAGCTGACAAGTGTGACCTCACCAAATATCCAAATACATGCTTAAGAGATTGTGCAAGTTATTATTTTTTCTTCAAACAATTTATTTAAAAAGAAGACTCCAGTAAATCTGTTTAATTGATGCTGAGAAAAAACTTTCCCATAGGAATTTTAATGCTCAGAGACAAAACTCTCCCATAGGTCATTTTACTATCAGACATGTCATGGATATTGTTCATTTGTTCCCAGTCTTAATATAAATATTGCAATCAATTCTCATTTTGGAACATCACAGCCAGGTATGTCCAAAAGGGTATATTAAGCCTGGGATTCTTAGAAAACCACACTCACCAAACCAGAATGTTTTATTTAGGCCTTTGAGACAGACTGCATTGCTGGCATTGTGAAATTAATCATCACTGAACATTGCATTTTTTAATAGGGAACATGAAAATATGATGCTGTATCATGTGAAGCACTAGGAAACTTTGCAGATAGTCCAGACGAAATCATCATCAATAAAAAGGAACAAATGTGAGTTTACACGCTTTCTTCAATACAACGAAAATTAATCAGTAATAACAGACGGCTAAAATTTTCAGTGATTTTCTCATATATTGTGTTTCTCGTATTCTGAAAACAGGCACAGGATTGTTATGATCCTTTCTATTTAGAAAAAGGAAAAGTGACTCTTAAATCTGTGCTATATTTAAGGATAAAGACCATAATCTAACTGGTAAGTCTATACTCTGCTCCTTTGTCTTTGAAGATCTTATTTCTTGCAGTTACATGGTTGACATAATGTATGCAAAATTGAATGATATTATCTTTCATCATTACAAAACTAATCATGAACAAATCACCACATTATCACCTGTGAGATCCTTTGACCTTTGGCCCAAGTATTTTTATTCAAATATTTTCTAAATGAAGAAGAGGTTAGCATAGTAGGATGAGGGAGCATCAACTTTATTTTGAGTGACATAATCATAATCATCAAGGAAATAGATGGGAAAACATTTAATTTCAATTTGGATTACTTGAAAAAGACCCCAACATTGCTCATGAAGCTGATTACAGCATCAACAGGCATTAATATCAACAAGTACCTGAGATGCTGAATGGAGGAACTGTGTTGTGGTAAAACAAGACTGCCTAATGGAGACTGGAAACCAGCCTCTTTCTTCTCTGCTAAGCACACAAACTCACCTGGCATCACTTCCCCAGAAAACAAGAATAAATGAACTCAGACATTTGCAAACCTCCAGAGCATCCTTACTAGCCATCTCTAAGAAATTTTTTATATTCACTTATTTAGAACGCCCCTGATGCATATCCTTATAGCTTCTCTACAATGAAGAGAGTCCTTTTAAAGACCTCATGGTAATGTGGTTATTCAAATAGTAAAAAGAATTTTAATTCTAATTGCAGAAAAACATAATGAAGAAGGAAAAGAATTAGTAATTCACTTAATGATAATCAGGTCAGTTTGGTTTAAATATAGTAGGGCAAACCAGTGGAAACAGCATTAAAGTCTAACAATAATAAGATTATATTAAAATTGTATTAAAATGATTAAATTATTTTCTTCCATTTGAAAATGACCTTGCACTTTTTTTGAAGGCTTGTGAAGAAGCAGATTAAGGAAGTTTTATTTTAATGATAGCGTTTTATATATACAAGTACACATACTTACAAAAAAAATGCCAATAATAATCAACACAAGAGAAATGGCTATATCTGGGTGTGACCCTAAGCATATTATATGTGTTTTTATTATAGTAAAGTATACCTAACACATAATTTCCCATTTTAAAGTATATAATTCAGTAGTGTAAATTCACACTCTTGTGCAACCATCACTCTATCCATTTCCAGAACTTTTTCATCATATTTTCATTGTTTTTATGTGTTTTCATAATATTGTATTTTTATAAAAACACATTTAAGAATGGAGATATACATTGTAAATTAAGAAAAATAATGGGTATAAGAAAATAGTATAAAATAGACATGAAAAACATTGTATTTTTATGAGATGAATAGCAATTAAATTAAGATTGTTTAATATATGTACTGAGATCTACATAAGCCAGAAGTCCATATCACTCTGATTCTTAAGACTTTTTCTTTGTCATCTAAGATGTAAGGCTAAAAGTCATATTAATATGTCTGTGTGTATAAATCAGAGCCATGAACATGCATGTGAAACCTCGGGGACAATCTGACGACTTACATACTTTAATGTGGATGAATGTTCTGCACATTGACCAGTGTGGATTTGAGGCGAACACTCTTCCCATGCAGATGTAGAGTGCTTTGGTTAAGGTCCAATCAACTTAAGAATTTGACAGGCATAGCATTGATGAACACTTTAGGCCAGGGAAGACTTTAAAGAGTTTCCATTGCTTTATATATTGTTAAATAACATGACCTTGTCCAGTTGCTGAAGAAAGAAGAAGCATGAATTTTAAAAAAAGGAAAAGAAAAGAAAAGAAAGCATTAGTCTCTGCTCAATGTGCAATCAGTAATCTGGAAGGGATTTAAAACAATCATTTTGAGTGCATGAAGTATGCTGTGTATACATAGAATAAATCATATAAGATTAATAAAGTTTTCTGTGAATGACTGTGGCATTGGTGCATTGACCTCTCTGACAAACTAAAATGATGACTCTTACCATTTATATGATCTTTATGGTTTTCACTCTGCAGTAAAATTTTGAATGTAAATAATGTACCACTAAATTTGAGAATTCTTAATAATACAGTGAAATGATGTACCCCAACAGAGGTTTTGATACTTATTTTAAAAAAAGGGAAATGAATGAAGTTATAATTCATTATGGGTGTTTATTTTTATGTAATACCTTTCAATTCAAACAATTGACTTAAATTAATGGTGGGAAAGAATGAGACAGCAGGAATGGATTTTATTCTCCTGGAACTCTTCTCTAGCATGAAACATTCTGACATCCTCATTGGTGTGATCATCCTAACCTTCCTGGCTGCCCTCACTGGGAATTCCACACTGGTTTTCCTCATTATGTTGGATTCCCGGCTCCACACAACCATGTGCATCCTTCTCAGCCAGCTACCCCTCATTGACTTGCTCTTCATCTCCACCAGTGTCCCCAAGATGGTCATGGACTTTGTCTTAAGGAATAAAAACATCTCAAACATAGCCTGTGGGACCCAGATGTTTTCTCTCTGATGCTAGGGGGATCAGAGTGCATTCTTTTGACTCTAATGGCCTGTGATCGCTTTGTGGCCATCTGCCATCCTCTGAGATACCCAGTCATCATGAACCTGAGGTTCTGCCAGAAGATGGTCATGGTGTCTTGGGCTGGAGGTACATTAGATGCTATAGTCCAGACTATATACACCATGCATTTACCTAAATGTGGCCACAAGGTGATAGAACATTTTTACTGGGAAGTCATGGCTATCTTGAGTTTCTCCTGTCAAGATACCTCTCCATATAAGTTGGCTATTTTTGTGACAGGCATTGTGTTGCTCTTTATTCTTTTTGTCATCATCTTTTTCTCCTACACCATCATCCTATTCACTGTCCTCATGAATTCTCCCAAGGGTAGGAACAAGGCTCTGCCACTTGCTCCTCCCACCTGATAGTTGTGGGGCTCTTTTATGGCCCATCCATCTTCACCTATATGACTCCTGGTTCCTCACACATTCCTGTTCAGGAAAAAGCTGTATCAGTGTTAATTTCAATCATTACACCTACACTGAACCCCTTTATTTATATAGCCTGAGAAACAAGGATGTTTTGGGAGCATTGAAAAAGATATTGGAAAGGTGTCTCTTCTAAATGTAAAATTTCCAATGTTTTTATTTCACAACACTTAACGTATATTGTGTAATGTTTGTAAAGTCAATAAATACTTGTGATCTTTCTGTTATATGTGCCTAAATATTCATGGTCTATTATTTTATTTGATTTGGTTTGTGGTCTACACAAATTTCAGAGAAGTTTTACTAAGTGAAATTAAAGTTCATACACTTTAGTAAGAATTAAGTGTTTAAATTTGTGTTACATTTAATTGTTTTTAAACATTCTTTAATATATTTTTCTGGAATTAAAGCCTCCTCTGTGCTGATGGAATATATTTTCAATTGTTGTATCTGCCTAGTATATTTAAGTTTCAAATGAGCATGTCAAAATTTCTTCACAAAAGATTAATATAACATCCTGGCTTGTGAATTAGCCTATAAAATACATTATTTCAAATAATAGTTATTCACCCATTAATTTTTTCTTTATAAACAGTATAATATAAAAAATATTAAATAAAGATTTTAATTTCAGTTTACAGTAATATTAGAAGCCAACAGTCAAATGAAAACGGTAAACTAAAATACCAGCAATATATTGTTAAATAGATAATGATTACTAAAGAATAAAGTTTATTGAGGCAGTTAGTAGAATGGTAGTGCAATTATGCTGGAAGGAATAGTTTAAAGAGGTCACTAATTTCAATATAGAGCATAAACTATTTGCATGAAATATCCTGCATTATGGATGTTCATTTTACTGTTTCTTTACTTTTTTCTATGTTAAGCCTCCTGTTTTCCTGTACTGCATGTTGTCATAGAGCCCATTTTTTAAGGAAATGCAGCATCTTTTCCTTTGGACAATAATTCCTTCCCATGCCTTCGTGGCACTAGTTTAACAATCAAAACCACTGTAAAGCCTTTTACTCCAATGCTTGACATCTAAATCACGCATGAAGCCTTTGAGTCTAAATTCCATGAGAGCAGTTTCTGACTTTGTTGACTGCCCTAGGCCAGAACAAACAAAATTACCTTGGTCATAAAAGTTTGCCCACTGAATGGCACATCCTTTTCAAATTAAAATGAGAAAAAGGAAACACACATTGCACTTTAAGCCAACACCTTAACTCCATTAAATCTTTCTTCAAAGTTAAGTTTATGGTAGTATTGACTATACCAGAGGAAAATTGGAAAAAAATTGAATACCTATCAGAAAATTGATATCCACAACAAGGAACATTATTTAGAAATTTAAAATTACACATTAGAGCTCTGCCAGTATAAATGATTTCCATGAGTTCTATTGAGTGATTAAGCAAAGGAAAATAATGTTTATAATGCCATCCACTTTTACATGGTTAAATAGGCCAAAACAAAGCTTCAAACATGGCTGAGTGATTTCACATTGGAAGCAGCCCCTGAGAGGGAGAACCCAAATGCTATATGCAAAAACCAAACAAACAAAAAAACCTAAGTCCTCAGTTGAGGCTACACTGAATCCTAAACTCAAAATTTTAAAATAGCAAACATTCAAAGAAGTGTCCTTTTTAACTAAGAATCAAAACTCTGATAATCTGGAACTCCTTTTCTCTCCCATCCTTCTTTATTTCATTAATTTGGGTAAGATTTGCCTTATAGTCTGATAACTCTCCTTGCCTTATCTGGATCCATTCTATATTTCCTTTTTAGGAATCCCCCAAATGAATCCCTGGCAAATCTAGTCACATCTTGTTGTGTGTTTCTCAGAGGACCAGAATTAAACCAAGTGCTATTACCAAGAAAATAGTAAGATTTGGGAATCTGGGGCAAATCTTCTCACCCCCAAATTAGGATTAGGGTTAGGAAAGTATAGCAGCATTTTGAGGGTGGATGGAACTATGTCATTTTATCATTCAGAGTTCTCCAGTGAAACAAAAGCAATGGGAGGTAGTGACATATAGATAGATAGATGATATAGATAGAAGTGTAGGGAGGTAGGGAGATGATAGATAGATAGATAGAAAGATAGATAGATAGATAGATAGATGACAGAAGGGGGTGTACACTAGGGATGCTATTGTATTGGTCAACTAGAGTGACTGGCCCCCTACCAACTCATCCGTTCCCACAAATTGAGGTCATTTTTGGAAATGACTACAACAGGCTCATCTGTATGAGGCCTTCAGCCTCATTTATCTTGATTATAGCAGTCACATTTCTGGAGGTGTTCTCAACTCATGTGTCCCAAATGAACTCTCTGAACAAACACTTACTGGAAGGCTCTAGAAGCTACATTTGTATTCCCCGATCATACCATCTTTGACAAACCATGATAAATGAACCCCTATCATATTTTCCTTCCCTAGATTGTTTTAAAATAGAATTTATTGAAGTATATAAAATTTACATATACTTAGAGAGAGTTTGATAAATTTCAAAAATTAGTGCCATCCTTTAAGTTTCCTTCACAAATTAAGAAAGAGTCCTCCTTCTGTCTTATCTCGATCACACTCCATTCCTGTCTTCTCAAAGATAGCCATTACTTAAAAGTTTAATACAACAGATTAGTTTAACAATTATATACTTTCAGTTGAAAGTTGTAGTGAAATAAATGCAGTTGTTAGAGGTAAGAGATATATAGTAGACTTTGCTCAGTTTCTGCCAATGTTCACATTTTGCAAAACTATTTTATAACAACCAAGATATTGACATTGATAAAATCCACTGATTTTATACAGATTTCCTCACTTTTTCTTGGACTCATTTAGGTATTTTTGCATTAAGTTCTATATACTTTTCATCACAAATGTGGTTTTGTATATTTACTACTACAGAGAAGACACTGAACAATTCAAATACCCAAGTACCATGCAAATATTCTCGTTGTCCTGATTTTGTGATAATCAGGATAGGCAAAACATTTGCTATATTAGATAACATGCATGTGTCCCCAGACCTAGTTTTTCTCCTTAGGTCTGGTTTTTTGAATGCTGGTGATAAATCAAGCCTGATTTATTATATGGCCATCCTGTATGGGAAATGACTGTAACTCTATGTATCTTTGGTCAACCTTAAGAGATATAGCAGGGGGATGGATGTGGGTCAAATGTTTGAGCATATGTCTCCCATATGGAGGGACCTGAGTTCAGTCCCCAGGACCTCTGAGTAAAAATAGGAAAAAAAACATATAGAAGAAATGCAGGTCACCAGGTCCCATGCGTGGTGTGTCATGAGGCACCGTGAACGGGTGCACAATCAGGACTCATGCATGGGTGTGCTGCCTGGCCCTGTGAGTGGGTGAGGCCCCCAGGCCCATATGTCGGTGTGCTGCCAGGCCCTTTGAGTGGGTGAGCTCCCATGCCCTGCACACAAATGTGCTGCCAGTCCCTGCATGCAGATGCACCGCCAGGCCTCTGAGTGGGGGTGCCACCAAGCCCCATGAGCGGGTGTGCCCCCCAGGCCCCACATGTGGGAGTGCCTCTGGGTCCCACAGCTGGGTGAGCTCCCAGGCCCCGCGTGCAGATGCACTGCCAGGCCCCATGTGCAGGTGCACCATCAGGCTCTGCAAACCATGCAACAAGATGATGACATAACAAGAGAGTGACACAAGGGAGAGCCAAGACAAGATGTGCTGAAAATCCAGGAACTAAGGTGGTGAAGGCAGTAGGATGCCTCTCTCCCACACTGGATTTTCCAAGGATTGAATCCCAGTGAAGAAAGGAGAAGGATGAGAAGACAGGGCAGAAAATGGACATAGAGTATTGTCCAGCAAGTGGACACAAAAACAGCAAAAATCGGGGTGTGAAAAGGAATTAAAGAAAATGAATAAACAAATAAATCCTTAACAAAATTTAGGGGAGTAAGATATGGAGTATAGTTAGTAGTAATATTTTGATGATGCTCTTTCATAATTTGTTAACAAATGTTTCACAACAATGCAAAGTATTTGTGGTGGGGTGATGCATAGGATCCATGTATGATGTTATGCATGTTTGTTTTGTAAGCTCACAATGTTTACAAAACACTTATGATTTATTTATGCCCATGTATGAATGTTATACTTCAATAAATTGTTTTTAAAATGGAAAAATATACCCATGTACTCTTGTGCTGCCCTTTTATACTGTTTCAAATTATACAAGTTGGATTTTAAATTTGTGTCCAGGTGAATATCAAGTATGGCAAAATGGGAAGCCAATCTGTAATAGGTGGGAAAAGACAGGTTGTTGTACACAGGATCCAGAGACAGAGGGGTACCATGATTGGTCAAGGGGATTCATGACTGGTTTTGGTGGTTCAAGCATCAGGTGGGAAGCACACAAGCAGAGCGAGATGGAGTCAAGGACTTGTGCCTTTATTGTGGTCCAGGGGAGGAGATTAGTAGATTTTCCATGGGAGTGAGGGACTTTTTTTAGTGTAAAGCATATGTGGGAAAAAGGATGGAATGAGCCGCAACTCCCAATGGCAATCAGGTGAAAGGGAGCATTCTCTCAGAGTGGAAGGGTTTTGGTGGAGGGTCGAGAGGGTTTTCTTTCTGTGGATTTGGATGCCTGGAACCCTTTGCAGCTTTGGGGAACAAAATAGCTTGCTTGAAGCACCATGAAGCTGAGGGGAGTGGTGAATCTGCTGAGGATGGTTGATTTACCTAGCTTCCCAGGGATACACACCAACTCCTGCTGGCAACCCAGTGAAAGGGAGCATTCTCTGAGAGTGGGAGGGTTCTGAGGGAGGGTAGAGAGGGGTTTACTTTATGTGGGTTTGGTTGCCTGGACCTCCTCAGCTTTGGGAGGCAAATAAGCTGGCTTGAAGTGACACCAGGCTGAGGGGAAAGGCGAATCTGCTGAGGAAGCTTCATTTACCTAACAGCCGGGTGATACTGAGACTTGACTCCAGAGGGGGTGAAGTCAGCCAATTTTATCTTTCTCCACTGACAAGCATCAGAGCTTCAGCTCCCCAGGGGATGCCAGGAAGTGGGAAGTGCCAGATTAGTTTCCACAAGCCTATTTTGGGTTCCTTTGGTGAAGGGGGTGCTCTAGAAGAGACCTTCTTTGGGGTCCCTTATTTCTCCAAAAAAAAGACAGTCACTTTAACAAAAGAAAGAAAAAATTTTTAACTTAGTTTAATTGCTAAAATCTTCCTCAAAACTTACAGATAGAACCTTGCAAGGTAATTGATTGATGAACACAAGCAGGTTGAGAGGGTCCACAAGGGCCCAAGAAGGAACACTGTTCTTCCTTAGCTTTGTTTGACTGCTTGCTTGAGTGGCTGTTT
The DNA here is from genome assembly GCA_029593785.1 of Cabassous unicinctus. Classification (NCBI taxonomy): domain Eukaryota; kingdom Metazoa; phylum Chordata; class Mammalia; order Cingulata; family Chlamyphoridae; genus Cabassous; species Cabassous unicinctus. The sequence continues at coordinate 24,316 of JAQZBX010028926.1, forward strand.
GGTTTTTCTTTATTTTTTGTCTCTTGCTTTTCTTTCCTCTTTCTTACCCCCTCTTTTTCTTTTTTAAATTTTATTAGGTGCTGCTAGCTTGTATCTTCTTTGTTGTGCTTCTTCTTCCATTATTTCCCAATCTCTGTCTATATTGATTTTATCTCCCAACACTATCTCTATTTCTTCTTTCATATTTCCACCTTCTGCTTTCTGTTGTGGTTCTTACATACCACATTTTTTCATTAGCCCACAACTTCAAGGGTGTCAATTTCTATTTTATCTATTCAGTTTACTTCTTTTTTTAATATTATTAACTTTTCCTTTCAGCCCTTTCTTTATTCTTACTCTCTCTCCTCATCATTCTGGCCTTCTAAATCAATATATATATATTCCTCTATTTGGTTTTCCAGTCCAGTGTAGGTACTCCACTTTTTTTTTCCTATTCCTCTACACTGCCTACATGAGTTAAATATTCCTTTTACTAAGTCTTATACTGCCCCTCTTCTAACTTTTATCAATATTACTATTATCCTTCTTTCTTTCTCACATCTTTCAATTCCTCTGGCCCTAATTTTTGCATTCAAGGGAAGATAAAAAGAAACAAGGAAATAGAATAAGAACAAAGCTTCAAAGAGAAAACTTAACACACACACAGAACCACCAGCTAAATAAAACTCTAGGGCAGAGAGAGAAACTAAACAACTGAATAAACCCACCAAGGTAAACTGATGATTAGAAGGCAACAAAAAATTACAAACCTCACTAAGAAACAGGAAGACATGGACCAGTCCAATGAATAAACAAAAACCAAGAAGAGATGCAGAACATCAAATAACTAATCAAAGCTTTCCAAAGAAATATCATGGACCAACTTAATGAAGTGAATGAGGAGATTAAGGATATTAAGAAGACACTGAGAGAACATACTGAAGAAATTGTAAACATATGCAAAAAGATAACAGGTATGATGGTGATCAATGGCACAATCCAAGAAATCAAAAAGATGCTGAATTCACATAAGAGCAGACTTGAACAGGCAGAAGAAAGAATTAGTGATGTGGAAGAAAATACATCTGAAATCAAACAGATAGTAGAACAGATAGATAAAAATATAGAAAAAATCTAGCAGGGACTTAGAGATTTAAATGACAACTCAAAACGCACAAACATACACATTATAGGCATCCCAGAAGGAGAAGATAAGGAAAAGGGAACAGAAGGAGTGTTGTTTATACTCCAAACAGTATATATCCCAAAAGGCCTACTTCAAGATATATACTTGTCAAAATGTTTATTGCTCAAGACAAAGAGAAAATACTCAAGGCAGCAAGAGAAAAGAGAACCATCACATACAAGGGAAACACAATAAGATTAAGTGCCGATTTCTCAGCTGAGACCATGGAGGCAAGAAGACAGTGGTATGACATAGTCAAAGTACTAAAAGAAAAAGAAACTTCCAGCCATGAATTCTCCATCCAGCAAAACTGGCATTCAAAAATGGAGAGTTCAAAATACCCACAGATAAACAGAAATTAAGAGAATATATCAATAAGAAACTTGCACTTCAAGAAATACTAAAGGAATTTATACAAGTTGAAAGGAAAAAGAGGGGAGAGAGAGTTGAAGGAGCATGTAAGAACAACTAAAAATACAAAAAGAGAAATAAATACAACATATGACACACATTAACCAAAAGATAAGGCTGATTTAAGAATTAATTGTGAGTAATAACACTGAATGTTAATGGATTAAACTCACCAGTCAAGAGACACAGACTGGCAGAATGGGTAAGGAAATATGATCCATCTATATGCTGTCTACAAGCAACCCACCTTCGACCCAGGGATTCAAGGAGGCTGAAAGTGAATGGATGGAAAACAATTTTACAAGGGAACAATAGCTGAAAAAGGGCAGGAGTAGCTATCCTAATATAGGAAAAACTAGACTTTAAATGCAAAACTATTGTAAGATACAAGAGGGACACTATATATTAGTAAAAGGGGTAATCTCTCAAGAAGAGAGAACAATCATAAACATTTATGCACCTAATTGGTGTGCCTCAAAATACATGAGGCAAACTCTGGAAAAATTAAGTGGAGAAATAAATACCTCTACCATTATAGTGAGAGACTTTAATACACCATTAACACCTTTAGACAGAATATCTAGACAGAGAATTAATAAAGAAATAAAGACTCTGAATAATACATTAGAGGACCTGGACCTAATAGACATATACAGAACACTATTCCCAAATACAGCAGAATTACATATTTCTCAAGTGAACATGGCTCATACACCAAGATAACTCACTTGCTGGGCCACAGAACAATTCTCAATGAATTCAGAAAGATTGAGATTATGCAAAGTAATTTCTCTGACCACAATGGAATGAAATTGGAAATTACTAATGGCCAGAGAACCAGATTAGGCATAAAAATATGGAAGTTAAACAACACACACTTAGACAAAAGTGGGTCAAGGATGAAATCTCAAAAGAATTCAGTAACTACCTCAAAATTAATGAAAATGACAACACAACATATTAAAACTTGTGGGATGCAACCAAAGCAGTCCTGAGAGGGAAGTTCATAGACATAGATACACATATTAAAAAAGAAGAAAAAGCTAAAATTGAAGACCTAACTGCACACCTTGAGGAATTGGAAAAACAGCAACAAACTAAACCTAAAGGCAGGAGAAAGAAGGAAATAAAAATGATTAGAGCAGAATTAAATGAAATAGAGAATAAGAAAGCATGAGAAAAAATAAAACCAAAGGCTGGTTCTTCGAGAAGATCAAAAAAATTGAAAACCTTAGCCATACTAACAAAGAAAAAGAGAGAACAGATGTAAATACACAAAATAAGGAATGAGCAAGGGACATCACTACTGACCCCACAGAATTAAAGAGTATCATAAGAGGATACTTTGAAAAATTATATGGAAACAAGAATGATAATTTAGATAAAATGGACAAATTTCTAGAAACTCATAAACAGCCTACATTGATGAAAGAAGAAATTGATGAACTCAATAGTCCAATTACAAGTAAAGAGATAGAGTCACTCAACAAAAACCATCCAACTAAGAAGAGCCCAGGACCAGATGGTTTCACAGCTGAATTCTACCAAATATTCTGGAAAGAGCTAACATCAATCCTGCTTAAGCTCTTCCAAAAAATAGAAGTAGAAGGAATATTGCCTAACTCATTCCATGATGCCAACATTACCCTAATACCAAAGTCAAACAAAGATACCACAAGAAA
>JAQZBX010028927.1:0-27572 GCA_029593785.1 Cabassous unicinctus
TATTCCATTTAATTTTGTTTTCAACAGTAAAATTGCATGCTCCTATGCTGTAGATGGAAATTTGTTATGCAAATATGCAAAGAATTGATTAGCTGATAAGATGTTGCTAAATTATAATATCAATAACAGCATTTGAAGCTCATTTGTTTATTCTTTCATCCCTTTGACAAACATTTATTAAGTGCTACAGTCACTACGGCTGCAATTATGAATAAGATATAGTCTCAGCCATCAAGAAGCTGTAAATAAATTTTAAATACATTTCTCTTTAAAAAATAAAATCTAGAAATGTGTGCATTATTAACATAGAAAAAAGACTTAACTCTTACTTATTTTATATTTAGATAAAAGACAATATGAGCCATCACTCATTTCCTTATACTTAACCACATCAAAGGAAACAAAATTTATCACCATCCATCTGTGAATAGCTTTAGATCAGTGTTATAAGTAGTACCCAAACGATATAGTAAGGTGTGCGCTAATCTAATCTTTGTGTTAGGGGACAGTCCTAGCCTGGCATGCTGCCTTTCCTGGGATCTACAAATACATCCTGTGTTCAGGACTCAGTGGGTCGGTCCAGTGGGATGAAACACAACCCCCTAGGAGATAAGGGGACTGCCAGTAATTCCTTCCCCTATTTTCCCCAACATATGTAAATATTTACTGGAGACAGTCTAACTCTGATGGGCATGTTTTAAGATCTCTGGCTCACAGCCTGGTGGTATATCGGTCCTTGCAGGGAGGGAATGGGGTTTCTCCCCTAGAGCACACAAGCAGAAGAGAGGGGTTGTCTTAGTTTGCCCAGGGCTGCTGATGCAAAGTACCAGAAATGTCTTGGCTTTTATAATGGGGATTTATTTGGGGGTAAAAGGTTACAGTTCAGAGGCTGTGAAATGTCCAAATCAAGGCACTATCAGAGATGCATTCTCACCAAAGCCGACTGTCACGTGGTGAATGAAGCAAGATGAGGGCGATCTCAGCCTAGTTCTCCACCTTCCCATCCAAGCTCACCGTAATTCAGAATCCAGCTCCTGGAACTCAGCTGTATGCAACCAGGCATAAGGCTTGTCTCTTTCCAGCCTCCTTTCTCAGTCTTGTCTATTCTACTTTCTTCCCAAGTTCAGCTGTGAGATATCAGGCATATGGCAGGGCTCCTCCTGAGCCTTGAGCTGCTTTTTGGGGCAAGCCCCTCAGGAACTTCTTACTTTGCCTCTGTGCCCTGCTGGATCCAGACTCCAGGACTTCTCTCAGCCCTCGGGGCTGCTCTGTTTTCTTGTAATCCTCTGTCTCACATGGTAGGATCAATACGGTGGCTTCCTTTTCCACTGTATCTGTGTCTTTCTGTGTCTCCATTTACATCAGACCCAGCAAGAAGGTGGAGATACAAGCTGACTCACAGCTCCTGATGTAGTCCAACCCAAAGGCCCCACAACTACAGGAATTAGTTAAAAAACATAATCTTTCTGTTTTTGAGTTTCATAAAATAACTTCAAACTGTCACGGGGTGCTGTAAGTAGAACATCTCCCTGTGTCGGCCATAGATTGAGACCAGCTGGCTATGGAGAACTGACACCTCCTAGTACAGCTGATCTTGCTCTGTCTCTTCCCTATGTAAGTAAAACATTACTCCATGCAGAGCTGTGAGTCATGCTTCTGTTGATGACTCCATTAACTGTATTGGAATGGACTGACATCTCTCTAGGTGTTATTCCTTCTGATTGACACTAGTGATAGTAAAAATGGCATGGTAAAGTGAGGGAAAGGTAATAGTAAGTGAGTGGTTGGATATATAGATATAGATGACCAGATAGATAGATAGATAAAGAGAGGGACTGGTTATAGATTGATCAAAGCTTAAGACTGATTCAGTAATAATTTACCTTAGAAAGAAGGATCCAGACCACAGACATAATTATTCAATTCTTTCACAATTTCCTGATGAGTCTGACTCTTAATCTTTCTCTGTACAGTGATGCAGAAAATCACTAACAATGTCATGGATGGTCAAATTCAGCAAATATTTATTGAGCCCTTGTTTTAGTTTGCCACAGGGCTGCCAAAGCACAATACCAGAAATGTCTTGGCTTTTTTTTATAATGGGGATTTATTTGGGGTAAAAGCTTACAGTTCCAAGGCCATGAAAAGTCCAAACTGAAGCACCATCAGAAATGCTTTCTCATCAAATTCAGCTGCCATGTGTTTAAGCAAGATGGCCACTGATCTCTGCCAAGGTTTGAGGTCAATTGAGGGCAACCAGGCAAAGGGCTTGTCTCTTTCCAGGCCTCCTATATCAGTTTCAGCTGTACTGCTTTCTTCCTGAGTTCAGCTGTAAGCTATAAGGCATATAGCAGGGCTCATCTCCTTTTGCACTTCTTGGTGGGCCCAGCCTCTAAGGGCTTCGTGTTTAAGAAATCCTCTAGTCCTATCTTAAATGGCAGGATCAAACATGGTGGCTTCCTTTTCCTGTGTCTGTCTGTATCTATGTTTCCATTTATATCAGACCCAGGAAGGGGCAGAGACTCAACCTGAGTCATGCCTCACTGACGTAGTTCAATCAAGAAGCCTTACATTGATGTTATCAAGTAACCTAATAAAAGGGGCCCTCGACAGAATTTAATACAATCAAAGGGTATCACAGACACAGGAATAAATTAATTAAAAAACATAATCTTTCTGTTTTTGCAATTCATAAAACAATCTCAAACTGCCAAAGCTCTATTATGTATATAATGCTTAAGATAAATTTTATTTCCAACCCAGTCTAAAGCAGCACTTTAGAAACTCTCTTTTTCAAATAAGACAGTATATATGAGAAAATAATAGCTAGAGTAGTAAAAGGCATTTACTTTGGAAAATTTAGTAACTGAAATAAGCAGGTAAAGGGTCCAAATATAAGGTAGTTAGAGAAAAAAAAGCACATCTACAAGTTGGAGAAAGTTAGTATTAAAATATTTTTTAAAGATCTTGGTTTGAATGACAAGCTAATCTGGGAATAGAAGCTTTCAATGCAACATAAGTTAAAGAACACAGTTAATATATAAGGAAAAGCACAGTACACAGTTTCAGAATTCTGGTGTCACTCAAACAAATAAAAATATGAACAAGAAAAAGAGTTACAACTAGAGACAAAGAGGTGAAAAATGTCAAAGAAAAATTAACTAGAAGAATTGGATTGTTCATTCTGCAGAAGACAGATATGAAGAAAAAAATCAATTCTATAAATATAAACTAAACTGAAAGGACATTTAGACAGAAATAGTGATCAGCTTTTAGTTGTGCTGACAGAACAAGAGAAAATGAGCTTAAGCGCCAGTATGAAGTAGTGAGTTTTGAAATAAGAAAGACTGTCATGAGAGCAAAGGTTGTTTAAGCATTAGAATAGATTACACTAAGAGTTTAGACACTATTCCTAGAAGTTTTTATATAGGACAAATACTGATCAGCTTTCTGTGGTTCAAACTTCTGTTGCCTTAAACCAGAATAGGTCACTTGTTATCTTCACAATTGTCTCCACAACATTTCCATAGGGGAAATCATGATGGAATCCACAGTACAGATGACTTCGACATATATAAGTGCATGTCTATGTACAGAAGTGTGTAGAACAGTAGTAAGGAAGGGGGAACAGGGAATGAGCAGTCCTACTGTTTGAGGCAAGAGTACTCTTCCACACCTGAACCATTGATGGCTTCCATTGTTTTTCCTAACTCTGAGATTAAGTAAGGCCTCCCTAACCTCTCCCCATGCAGAAAGGTTTTATTTTTATTGATGTTTTTTCTGTTGCTGTTGCCTTTTTTCTTGAAGAAAATGTTTTAATTTTAACTGTTTCAAAACAGGCCTACCAATGACTGAGGTTTCAAAATTTGAAAAGCTGATTTTAGGCAGTTTAATTAAGAAGCAGCTTGATATTTTTTCAATCATCTGAAAAATTGAAAAGAACATGTACTTTCTCCCTTTCTAGGTTTATATGCTTAAAATTAAAATAAAAAATATGTATTTAGTTTGGCCTACCTATTAAGGTCACTTACTATATTTCTTATCCATTCCTCATACATGCAAATGCTATTTACAAAGGAAGAATTTCCTTTATTAGGGTAATTAAAACAATTTAAGCATTTGCTTTAGAAAATATCTGTAATAATGCTTCCTACCTTGATGAATAGTGGTTATACCAATAAATGTAACTGATTCAAATACTAGTTAGCCCCTTTGAGAATCAATTGGGCTAAGCATAATCGTATTTAATAATATAAAATTTAAAACTGTAGAACCAGGAAACACCTTGTTTTCATTATATTAGTAGGGATATCATCTCACCAAAATTTTGCCTCTGAATTTTTTAATTTGGTAGGCCATGTGAAATTGAAATGATAAATATTTTACTAATCATCTTAATTTGCTTGCACTTCCATTTTATCCAGAGAATTACAAAGAAGAATTGGAAGAACCGGACCAGACTGACATACCAATGATCCTTTGCAGGGCTAATAAAGACCCCTGTCCCTGCTAGAGGGAGAAACTAAAAGACAAATTGAGCTGATACCAGCAAGTCTGCCACAATCTTGCACAAACCTCCTGCTTGTACAGTTTACTGATTAACAGACTGGGACCCAAGGACATCCTGCCCCAGGCAACCCATGACTACCTCGCAGCTCGCTCGCATAGCTCATGTCCTCCTTGCAGCTCATGTCTCCCTCATCCCTCCCCATTACCCAGCACCTTCCCTTTGTCTCAAGCAGTCATATAGGCCACTTGCTCTACACCCCCTTTTTAAGTCTGTTCATTCTGTTTTTAGCACAATAGATATGTAGTAGTTTGAATTAAGTACTCTTGAGAGAGGGGAGGGAAACATGTTCTTAGTCTTAATCCATTTCCAGGGTAAATAGGACCTTTGGAAGATGTTATTTTTAGTTAAGGTGTGGGCCAACTGGATGGGGTGGGGCCTTCATCTGATTACTGGAGGCTTTATGAAGAGAAAACCACATGGAGGAAAAACTGAAAGGACATGGATCCCTGAAGTGAAGTCATAGCCTTGTGAATTGCCGTGTGATGGAAAAGCCAAGGACATCAGAATCATCTGCAGCCAGCACCAGAACACCAAAATCTTCAGGGAGAAAACATTGCCTTCCTCACACCTCGATTTCAGACTTCTCACAGCCACAAAACTGTTAGCCAATAAATTGCCATTGTTTAAGCCAACCCATTGTGTAGTATTTGTCTTAGCAGTGGGGAAACTAAGACAGGGTGAGTACAGAGAAATAAAGAGAAACTTTATGTGGAAAATATATACTGTGTGTTCCCTTATAGGTTTTCTGTGTCTTGCTTTAGAAGACCTAACATTCTGTGATTGATTTTTCTCTCAGAAGTGATTATGTAGAAAAAAAATGTACTTACTACACCTTATATGATGGCAGATCAAGTAGCCACAGGGAATTCTGTTCAAAATTCTGATGTGTTATTTAATTTTGTTATGGGCCCCAAATATATAGTACTTTAACAGCTTGTAAAAATATCAAGAGATTTGTGTATCTGGCACAGTCGTTTAAACGTTTCATACCATTCATGTACGTTATATTACTGCATAACACACTGCTTCACATTTCTTTGAAAAATTGTTCAAAGCACTCTTTTTTTAGCTATTGCTACAGTTCAATTCATAGGAAAATTTTAGCATTTAAATATCTACAATAGACAATCACATTGTGCTAAATACTTATTTTTGCTAGTTAATTTTATCGAGTCTGTTGTCACACTTAACCAGTAAAGTATATCAATACTGCATAGTGGTTAAAAGCATGGAGTCATGCTGCCTTAATTTAAATCTCACTGCACTGCTTACCAGCTGTGGAATCTCAGAAAAGTTACTTGATCTCTGTAAGTCTCAGTTCTTCATGTTTAAAGAGGATAATAATAGTACCTACTCCATAGGGCTACTGTAAACTGATGTGCTCAAGTCTTCTGCTGCAGGACCTCAACTAATAAAGCATGCAATGACTATTAACTATTCCTCTTCTTAGTGCTTTAATTATTAGCATTTACAGTAATCAAATGGAAGATACTCATATTCCAAAACTGAAGACAACTGTAGACATAATGGGGATTTAAAGGTAAAATTCCACTAAAAATATGGATCTCAATAGTTAAGAGTTATCAACCTATATATATATCTATCCATTTATTGTATTTAAGATTCTAAGATAAAACAGCTGGTAAATTCAAAAGAGATTTTTAAAGGGGGCTATTTACAGATATATAGACAGAGTACAGGGGACTAACAAGTGATAATGAAGTAGTAATAATGGAACTCCTTTAACACACTTTGACAAGAAGGGAGTGAACAATTCTTTGGCCTCTTGAGGATAGGGCCACCTGAAGGAACAAGGGAAACAGCTGGCCTTGACTCTGAAGATTGAGAGTGAAGGAAAATATCATCCCCAAACTCTCCTCGTTCCCTCCAATCTCTTGCCCTTGTTCCCCTAGCAGAAATCAACTGGAAGGCAGAGAGAAGGCAAGGGAGCCTATTGAAGGCTGTTGGTGCTAGCATGCTAAATTGTGAAAAGAAATAAGAAAAAGAAGCAGAAATGGTTGTGAGTGACCAGGGAGAAGAGAATCCAGAGGGAAAGGCCAAGATGACAATGTGCCAAAGATAACTAACTTGATTTTAGCTTAATGTGACCTTGATGACTTTATAAGTACCCTATGCTAGCTTATTCTATTCCTCGTTTGTTTAGCTCTTTTAAATTTATATTTTGTGAAGATAATATCTATACATGGTTTTAAAGTCAAATACTTGCCTCCTAACACTACTTTCCCCTTCTAAGCACTCACTCCCCAGAGGCTGAGCACTGATGTTTCTCCTTTATATTTACACACACACACACAAAAGCATATTCTTAAACTTTTATTTATTAATTTTGAAATTAAGAAATGTATTAGAATTAACCAAAATAGCTTAATAAAATAGGAAACAATGCTTATAACTAAGGTGTTTGCAAAAGACATCCAGCTGCTAATAATAGCTCTGAAAAGAGTAAGGATCTTGCCTAGTGGAAGATTACTTTGTTTTTTATTTTTCCTTTTGTGAGATTTTATTCCCTCCCCTTCAACCCTACATCTCACCTTCCACCACAAGTTCTTTATCACATCTGGCTCCATACCTGCCTGCTCACTAGTACAAATAACTCATAGAAAAGACTCAATATAGTCCTAAAGGTTAAATTTTGATTGAATTAATATAACTATAACCAAATGTCATATTTATTAATATGTGCTGGTTAAATCAATATTCAAAGCTTACATTAGTATAAATAAATAAGATGTAATATTCTAACTTGACATACGTAATACGTGACTAAATTTTTCATGTTCCATATATAAATTGTTTTAGTTATAAATTGACTACAAAAATTTGTGAATTGTAAGGACTTTGCAATTTATCAGATAATGATAAAATTACCTAGTTGATAATTATAAGAAATATTCCTTCACTTTATTTATAGTTATATATGTGAAACAAAAATATCATCTGCAATAAATTTTATACCAAAACAACAACAACAAACAAACAAGTTTATAAGTTCATTACAAAAGACCATTATCTGAAGAAAAAGTGATTAAGAAAGATAGGATTAATTTATATAGACAGAAGGGGAGACAAGCAGTTTCATTTATTCCTTTCTTTAGTCTTTCATTCACAATTTCACATATTTATTGATTGAGTACATTTTTTATGCTCTGACTATGAAATGTGCAAATAAATTTAAAAAGTCTAAAAACTTGTTAGAGAGATATGTCATTCACATATAACAGATTATTATAGTTAAGAAATAATCTAAATTGTTCATGTATTATTATAAGGCAATATTATCTTAAATATAGCCTAGTACTACAACAACAGTAGCAACAACAGCAGTGTGACAGTTTGAAGCTAGGTGGATCCCAAAAAATCATGTCCTTAGAGCTAATCCAGTCCTGTCCATGTAAACCTATTCTAGATGAGAACTTTTGATTAGATTCAGCTAAGGACCTTCCCTTTGATTAAATCACTTCAGTAATGCATGATCCAGGATTAAGACCTCTTACTAGGTTTTTTATAAATGGAGGAATACAAAGCTACAGACACAGAAAAAAGCTGCAGAGACAGAGAGAAGCCTCCAAAAGTAGAAATCCATGAACCCAGGAGATAGAAAAGCCACAGAAGCAGCAGCCCAAAGCTGAAAGCAATGAGGTATATAAGAGAGGGGAGAGATATGTGGATACTGCCATGTGCCTGATCACCCATAGCTGAGCTTGGGAAGAAAGTGAGCCTGGAGGTGAAGGCAGAGACCGGCAGAGCCACCATTGTGCCTTGCCATGTAGGAGAAGTCCAGGATCGCCAGGAGCCAATCTTTGATGAGAAAGCATCTCTGATGATGCCTTGATTTGGACATTTTTCCCAGCCTTGGGACTGTAAACTTTCAAGTTAATAAATTCCATTGTAGGGAGCGGATATGGCTCAAGCAGTTGAGCGCCTGCTTCCCACATGGGAGGTCCCAGGTTAGTTCCCCAGTGCCTCCTAAAAACAAAATAAACAAATAAAAAAACCAACTCAGAAAAGATGATGTGACTCAGTAGTTGAGCGCCAGCTTCCTACAAATGAGGTCTTAGGTTCAATCCCTGGCCTGTTACCTCAAAAAACAAACAAACAAACAAACAAAAACCCTTGTAGAAGCCAAATCATTTCTGGTATATTGCATGGCAGCCTTTAGCAAACTAAAACAAGCAACAGTAACACAAGTTTTTATGTTTTCTATATATTAGTTCATTTAAACTTCACAACAACCCCATAAGTTATTGCTATTATTATTCCCAACTTTTATGAGTAAATACAGGGCACAGGGTTTCCTTGAACTGCCAAGGCCAGACAGCTTGTAAATATCACAGTGAGAATTCACATCCACATGCTGACTTTTAAGGACTGTGTAGTACAGACTGGCTGGAAGACCTTAACAACGATTGTGATTTAGATAGGGAAGGAAGAGGAGGGATAGAATTCAACCAGGGGAATCCATATGAACAAAACAAAGGAGACTGAAATGCATATAGCAGATTTCAGAGACTATGAGTACATCTGACTATTTAGAAAAAGTACCAAGAGGTGAAAACTAGTGACTAAGGAGAATGTGCTTGAAGTGTAGATATGTTTTGAAAAAGTACCTGGGGTTGTGTTATGGTAGCCCTGAATGGAATACTAGCCCAATATGTTTGGTCTCAATCACCAGAGGTTTTTGAGTAGAAAATGGTTTGAAAGCCATTCTTCAGATGGAACATAGTCTCATTGGAAAGGCTCATTTACATAAACTCTATTTGCATGGATTTTCCGGCTTGTTTTAAGCATATTCTTTGCAACAAGCAGAGGAATAAACTATATAACTTAAAGAGAACCCTTGTAATAATCCAATGACACAATCAAAATGATCATCATCTAATTGAAAACTATATGAATGAATAATTCTCTGAGATACTACAATGGTGAAAACCTATGGCTTATATTATTTTGCAGAGATCGAGACTCTAGTTACTGTCAAATGGGAAAGGTTTGTTTAACTCATCCATATTAAACTATTTGTATTTTAAATCATATGTCACTAAAATTAGATGTGAAATTGAAATAAGACTGTTGTAAATGGTCCAAAATGAATCCTATGAGAAAAGAGAATAATTCACTATTCAGGTTTCTAACATACATTGATTAAATTATCTAAATATTTCCTCTGCATTTACCTGAATATATTTATATAGCATATACTAGGCATATAATGTTTCTTGAATAAATTAATGATGAAAATCAACCCTACACAAATTTGCTAAAAAAATGAAGGAATTATGATGATGATTGGAATGGATTTTACAATATGGTGGCTTATAAAGTGAATTTTAATGCATTTTGCTTTTTAGGTCATCAAAACTTTACTATTTTATCAATGGCATTTCTGTCAAATGCATCCACAATGGAGATGGAAATATTAAAAAATTAATTTTCTAGGAAAAAGTAACTTTTAATGAAAGCTATGCTAACCATAAATATACCCACTGATTATAATCTTCAGATTTTTGCTCTGAAAATTACTATCATTTTTTAAATTTTACTTATTTTTTCTTAATCTAGTAACTATTTTAGTTAGCTTAAGTATATCATAATTACTTAATGATAGTGCAGATGAGATAGTAACCAACAAAGTTTGTTCTCTGTATAGTAAGTAATTGCTCATTTATTTTTAGCTGAATGAATAATTTCAAACCATTAGAGAGTCACAGAATTATTCATTTAAATTGAATCATTTTTAATCCCTCAGTTTCTAGTTAGAACTGTACCTATGTATATTCTATTGTTAAGGCTATTCAGAAAACAATAATTGAAACCTTCACATTATAATTTATCACTGCAAGTAAGGATCCAAAATTTCCTTCCAATATGAAACCCAGTTTCTTCCGCAGATTCTCTGAGCTTTCTGTATAGCTTTACAGACAAATGAAAATTTTAGGTTTCTTGACCTTTGGCTTGAATCTCTCAACTCTGCGTAAAAATATTAGTTATATCGTAGTAATTAGGAGCTCTGATTAGAGAAGTTATGGTTGGCTGTTAAATGTCGTTGACTTTAGAATTTTGGAGATAATAATTTCTTAAATATTTGCTACAACAAAAATTTTTACATCATGGGATCCATGCTAGGGTAAGAGAGGTGATAGAAAAGGGAAGATAAGCTAGGAGGAGAAAACAGACAATAATAAAAATGATAATTAATGATTTTTAAAATTTTTACACTAAATATATCTTGTATGTTTAAAAGGAAACAGGGCAGGAAACAGGGAAGAAACTGAAATACAACGTCCTGCCTGGAGCACTGACTAACCATCACAGTCAAATCTTTTCTACTTGCAAATAATCATGTCCTGCTTTGTAATAACTCTGGTACTATTGAGAACTCATTTACCATTGGTGTTTTTAACTCATTTTATCTATGATATTATAAGTTCTATAAAAACACTAGTTTATTAGATGGTTTGAGGCAGAGTTACCATTTAGTATCACATGACATCTCTAAATTAAATCAAACACTTTTGCCTTTCATTGAATGTGTACTTTTCAAAGCTTCAATAAATTTTATTATTGTATTTCGGCATTTTCCTACATTATTCTCTTCTTAACCCCTTGAACTTCAAAAACAAATAAAATTAAGAACTCACCATATTGGAAATGAAAACACAGGTTATTTCCTGGTGTCTTATAAAAATTCCAACCACTAGATTTCTATAACATGCTTGGGATATTTTTGGCATCAGGAAAACTAACATATTTTATATGGTGAATCCCAGCAGATAGAGCTTCTGAATAGAGAGAACAATTCTTCAGCTATCAACTTTTAAACCATGTGCATAATTAAATGTATTTCTAGTCTTTTGAATTAGAGCAGGATTTTTTTTCCTATACCTCTTACCATATTGGGGTTTTTGTTTGCTTGTTTTTTGTCATTGTCTTAGCCTAATTACTACTTGTATTTATTTAATTAGGAACTGTCTTAGACATCTTTTTAACATTTTTGCAGCGCACACAAAATATCCTATACATCTGTTATATACTAAAATGATATTAATGATCTTGAATCCCAAAGACATTGTATTCTTGTTGACCTCAATTATAATATAAAAAATTGAGAAAAACATGTTTTTGTAAAACGTGGTAACCAGACATTGGTAGAGGATATGCTACGGACTTGCTTGACTCTTGCTACCAGGACTCTTGATAAGGACATTAACAACCAGACCTCTGAGGCATAAAAACCCAGGGTAGAAACCACTTCAGTGAGCATCAGATAGAGGCAGATGGCCACCCAGTCGCTGTGACTCCCAACTAGAATGCCTGTGCCGCGCTGCAACAAGTGCCACTGACTTTCCCACACTCTAGACCACTGCTTATCACCAACAGCTTGGGGCCCTCTGCTGACCACATGGGCCTGGCTTCTGAGACCTCTTGTTAAAGGTACCAACCGCCTTGTTTTGGCCATCTGGATATTGAACTTTAGAGACTCTGGTATCCTCCACCTTTAAAGGTATTGTGTGCCCTTGACCTAGCTATTGTGTATTGCTTGTATTGGCAGTTTGCAGTTAAGCAAGCAAATTAATTGCATTAAACAGCTACACAATTCTCCTGCCAAATCTGCTTTTCACTTGAAATCATTTCTTAGGTCATAGGTCATTTTATAATTTTTGACAATTATATGACAATACCTTCAATAAATAATTGTAAATGTTTTATTGAATAAATAACAGATTTTGAACAAAAATGCAAATTCTTCACAGCAGACTGCATTTCTTTGGCTTTTCCTGCATACGTACACAGTTGTACAAACCAAGAATCTAGAACTGAGCAAAAGAAAAATTATAATGACTCAACATTTAACAATTAGCTTGTCTAGGAAGTTAATAATGTTATTTTTACAGTATTGCAATTTGCTTGGTATGAACAACACTAAACTCAAATTCAAAACAAGAAGAGAAGTAAAGGATATCAAATAATTCTGAAGCAGATTTAATTAAATTTTTAATTGAAGAATAAATGGGGATTTATTGAGCATGAAAATAGCTGTTACATTGAATTATACATTATTTTGAATAAATTCATAAAATTAAGTGAGATTTTACAGCACTATCTTTTATAAAATGGAAAGTTTTCATCCCAAAAGAGAAAAATTCAGGAACTACCATTTCAAATTATGAATAAATGAACAATCTACTAATTAGTTTCTAAAACTCAAATAATATTATTATAGCAGAATTGTGCAAAGTATAGAAAATTAGGATATATGTGACCATTTATAACAATTGAAATATGGTTTATTAATTGTTACTGCTTTGTTACATATAGTAATATTACAGATTTTAATAAATTATCTGTAAAATATTAAATTATGCATACATAAAGTTATTAGGCCAAAACTAGAATTTCTTTCTTTTCCAGTAACATTTATAGTTAATTAAATAGCATATTCATATACTATACAAGTTTAATTTAAATATTATAAGTTAAAATTTATTGATTGATAGCCACATGCTGACATATTTAGTGTTTGATATACTATGAATATATGTTTTTATTAAAGGTACATGGCTTTCTTTGAGACTCAAGGCATTTTTATTGATCCTTTTTCTTTTTTGTTATCATTGTGAGAGAAATTGATTCAGTGATTCATTTGGATTAAGAATAATATTCAAGCAAGCTACCTACCTAATTTTTTAAAAAGCATTTGCTTCTTTAAAATGTTTTTCATATCTGACTAATCTGCAAGAGTTTCAGTGCATAGCAGATATGGAATAGTTCATAATGAGAAGTAACACTCATGGGATATGAAATTGCTTTAGGGAAAAGATGTAATACACATTTAGAAAGTAAATAAATTCCCTGAGTCTGCCTTCTGATGTGAAGTCTAGTAAATATCTAAAACCTGTTCTGTCAATACTCATGATCAGAACATTTATCAGAGATGTGAAAAGGAGAGGCCTTAAGAAAACAAAAATCTATTAACTTTCTTTAACTGGTCAAAAGAAATCAAGAAAAGGCTTCCTGACCTGGGGGACAGAGCAGCTTAGATCTCTCTGGGAAATACTCAATCTCATGAGCTGTTTAGTAGCTTGCCAGAAAAGCAAGTCTCAGCTACATTTTTTTAAAAAAAGGAACTTGATTTTTCTACAGTGAAAAAATGACCCAATTTTCTGATGGTTTCTACATGATTCCCAAGCTGTTAAAACAAGTAAGGTAAAGATAGTGTAAGAAAAGTGCACAAGTAATAAAGAAACAATACAAGTTTGTGAAAGCAAACCTCATAAAATAACTTCTATTTTAAATCAAAGTATCAAGAATATGATTAAGAAAACTACAACTGGTTACTTGGAATTAACATTTAATTTGGAATCCCCTCCTCCTTTACATGGGTCTTGCTAAACCAAGTTACCACTATGGCTATAGAAGGTGGCGGGAACAAACTGACTTGCCAAAAAAAAAAGACGCATCAAAATAAGCCCTTTCTATAATTCTCTGGCTTTAAAAGTTTTTTTTGTTTTCTTTTTTGTTTGTTTGTTTCTTTTTGCATTTACAGTAATTTCACTGATATTTTAAGGATCTGTTCAGAATTTTCCTTCATATACCTGAAACTAATTCAATTTAGAGCTATGCCAATGAAGTAAAATATAACTTACTGCCATGGGAGCAATCTGACTACTCAAAATCTGTGATATTAGTGAAGCTTTGAGAAATAAAATGGGTCATACTTTAATTGGTAGCAACATTTCCATTTTGGAATTTTAAAAGATTTTTTCTTATGCTGAATTAGTCCTCCCTGTCTTAAGCTCTGATGTAATTCTCCTCTGTGGGTCCCAGAAGTTCTGTGCATGCTTGTAGCATTTAGTAACCAGATAATTTTTCCACTCTTGTAACTTTCTATCAATGATGCACTTATTTACATTCTATTATTTTTACAGGCACTTCCCCAATCCTCAGCAAAGCAAACAACACTAAAGAAACAACAGAATTTACAGAAAAGAAGAGAGTATTCAAGAAGCAAAATTCACCAGGAGAGGGAATTTATTACACAGGAAAGGACTAGACTTTTATATAATGTTCATTATTTCAGTTCTTTCATTCAACAACAAAGAAAATATTTTCTGATATGTGCTAATGATTTGCTGCATTTAGAGATGTAAACCATATGCCATCTCTTTCATCAAGGGAAACACCTTAACCTAACATAAAATATAATTCTGAGAAAATGGAAAAAAATAAGAAATATATTTTATAAGGTAGTGGAGCTAAGAATAAGCTCTTTAAATGAGTGTCTCCATGAAGGACACTGGACAACCACTGGGAATTAAAAGAACATTGCACACCAAAATTCACAGGAGGTTTAGAAAGTCAAAGCTTTTCTCCTTCACAAGTTTTGAACGGATGGTCTGGCAATAGGTTTTAGTAAATCAAAGAATACTGAAAAGAGTTGCCATTGGGGAGCACTCTCTATTTCAGACGTCTTTTTCTATAGAAGGCATGAAGAATTTCCTTGAAAGAATAAATAAAGGAGTGACTGTATTCCAAAATGATTGTAGGCATATATATATCCAATCTTTCAAACTCAGTTTCATACATACTGCCCAGAAATTACACAGCTGTAATTGGAAACAAAATGCTGATTTTGGGAAGCATCTGAGGTAGAAGACTAGGAACTTTTCTATAAGTATATTTATAAGCATATAAGGTTCTGAACATATACTTTTATAAGTTATTAACACAAACAGTGTATTATTTTAAAAGGTAAATGATTTTTAAAACCTGTCTTCCAAAAATGAGCTACATTAGGTATAAAGAGCAATGTTGATGTAAATTTTGCACAGTAATGTTTACTAAGGAGAGCTCAAAACTAATCTAATCTTAAAAAAAAAAAAACTAATCTAATCTAATTGCAGTGTCAAAAAGTGAAAAAGATGAGTCTTTCCAATGATGCTTCACAAAGAAAAGCATCTATCAACAAATGAATGGATAACCAAAATGTGATACATACATACAATGGAATATTATTCAGCCATAAGAAAGAATGAACTTATGTGACATGATGCAACATGGAAGAACTTTGAAAACATTATATTCACTGAACTATCACTCAAGAAAGTAACCACTGTGGGCAAATACATTATGAGAAAATATGACAAAAATATCAGCAATTGTATAATAAACTGATTCTGTACTTTGGAAACAAGTATGCCCCTGGACTTTACATGTCTAGATCAATAGCTCTAAGAATCTCTCATCTGTTTAAGTTTCAGATACGCATTTCCATTTGCCTTTAGACATTTATATATGCTGGTCCTTCATGTACTTCATAATAAATATATCCAAAATGATTTTAAATTATATGCTGACAAATATATTCTAATTCTTTAGTGTTCCATCATAGGAGAAGGCCTGACCTGTTTATTAAATATAGAAACCTGCATGACTATTATACCTGTCCTCCTCTATAATCAGAAACCACATCTTGTTGACACAATTTCCAAAATACTCCTAGTTTTCCCTTTTCTCTTTCCACCTCCATGCCATTACCCAAGATACTTTAATCTCTTAGCTGTCACAATAATATCTATTAGTCTCTTTTCCTTCAAATACTACATTTAGCATTGGTACCAGGACAGTTTTGCCTATATATTGATCTGATCATGTCAATCAGGCTCAGTCACCTTTAGAGGTGCTGATAGAAAAAGTAAAAATTCTTAGCATAGCATTAAATACACTTCAGATTCTGACACCAATCATTTTTTTCCACTTTGGTCTCAGGGAGAATTCACCTTGGCACATGCACCCTATACTTTCCTTACAGTAGATGACTCATGGTTTCTAAAATTGCTATGCACTTCAAGACCTAGCAGACTACATTAAAATAAGTCCATATTCCTGAAATACCATTTGCTTTTTGTCAATGCTACCCATCCTAGACAGATCAGCTCACATATTACCACTAGTTCCTCCAATATTCTTTGCTTCCTTCTGCTGTGCTGTCACTAACTTTACTTAACTCTGATATGCCCAACTTTACTTTTTCTGAAGAGATTAGGTTGGGATTGGCCAGTCTCATTGATGGACTTGACTATGTGTCAGGGGTTGTGTTTCTCGAGGTTGGAAACAAAATAGAAAGTCTCCTATTGAACAGATACATGGCCTCAAGAGAAGGGTGATCAATATATAAGTACATTAGGCCCCAGGGTGATAGGTGACAGTGTATTCAGTTATTCAGTGATAGAGACTAAGAATATTGATCTAGAAGGAGATAAAAATGATCTGAAGGCTGACACTAGGAGGGGAGGAGGTTTCTGAGCCAGCAGGCTCGCCATAAGTAAGTGAAATGAGCTAGCTTAAAGGGTCAGAGGAAAAGGGGGCAATTATAAAATGAACCATAGTGTACGGTGTCTCTAATATAAAACAATTTCCCATGTATAGTAGGTTATTAGCACATGTTAACAAGTGTAGTCATTAGCCAGCAGGTATAAAAAGTCTTTGTCATATTCCACAAAACAGTAGACCACCTTAATGTCTATGTCTAGTCTATGTACCACTGTCTGAAAATTGTGTCCAATTGCATAATAATTTGGGGTTTCTTTTTCCAGCAGTTCCTATGTACAATACCTGACCTTTCCCTCTGTAAAGGAAACCTTCGTTTAATAGTACCGCCTACAGTATATACTGCTTTTCCTCCTGCTTTTCCTTTGTCACATTTGCATATTCTCTGTGCATTTCTTATTTTGGTTAGTCTCTGCCACCTCAACCCTGGAGCTTCTTTGTCAGCCCCAGATTTGTCAGTGTGTTTATCCTCATACTTGATATAGCTCTCTAATGTGCAGCATTTTTCTCTTTATCCTTTCCTTCTTTGCCCTTTTGCTCTACCCTCTAGGTCTGGCACTCAATTTTAGTTCCTTACTGAAATCTGAAACTGCCTGTTTTTCCAGTGAAAATAATTGATGTGTTCTATCAAGAAAACCTTCATGCTCCCTAATCAATTGGAGAAGAGCAGTGGAGACCCACTGACTATTTTTATGTGATGAAAACACAGCTCTTTCTTAACCTTGGTAGGAAGACATTGAAATCACACATTTTGTTTAAGAACCTGAATTACCTTGTTATTTTCCCATACCTTTTAGTTAGTGATAGAACCCAAGTGGGATACATGTTTCCTGTAATCACTCTTAGCTAATTGTTGTAGCAAACTGCTTGTTTCCTCCTGGGACTTGTTCATTCACAGGTTCTAAGAGCTGCTATTGCATGCTTCCCTCCTTTCATCCTCTCTTGATCCTTCTTCTACAAGACACAATCACTTGGTCAGTACCAGCAGATTACAGCCAATTAATATCAAATTGAGAAAACTACCAGCTTTTTACTCCCTGAAAACTTGAAAAGCAAAATGTCCAAGAATTTCACAGATGTTCAGTAAATGCTTTGAGTTCACTGTCTTGTAACCATATCTCATTTGAACAGAGCTGGGTCTTCAGCTTCTGAGCTGTTTTCCCTTTTTGCTTGAGAACCAAAATTCTCTCATTTATTTTCACTTACAATTAATTAACAACATTCATAAAAGCAATATGAGTATGGTTCCTGAAACTGATGCTCAAAAAGAAAGGATGTCATAACCCCTGTCATTAACAAGCTCACAAAAAGTGGGGCCTTCTCAGAAATATTGAGAATTTCTAAAATGATATCCTTTAATGTAGTAGAAACATTTCACAATTTAAGAGTCATCAAGTCTTGATATAAAACTGAATTCAATGACAGAGAAAGTTCCTGAACCTCTCTTAAGTTTTAGTGCTTGTGCACTGCTGACATACATATCCCATTTCCTTACAAGCATGTTCTTGCAGTTGAAATTAAATAATGTAAAAGCCATTTGTAAAACATAAATTGTTCTTCCAATGCCATATTTGTTTTTGTTCAATATACTCACTGATTTTAAATAGGTGATTTTTGTCATTCTTTAACTTATGAAATATTTCATTTTTCAAACTTACTTAGAGCAATATTTTCCAATTAATAGTTCACAGTTGTCATAACTTCATGAAAGGGTTCTACAGGATCTTTATAGTTAAAAGGACTGTAAATAAATGAAGTACATATTAACACACTCTAGATTAAAAAAAAACAACAACAAACTGAGGGAATTGGTTGCTAGCAGACCAGCCTTATAAGAAATACTAAAGGTAGTCCTTCAGGTTGAAATAATGGACAACATACAATAACTTGCATCCACATAAGGAAATAAAAAGCACCAGTAAAGATAACTACAGAGCTAAATAAAAAAATACAGTAGCAATGTACTTTCATTTTAAATCCTTTCTTCTTATATTTAATTTAAAAGACAATTGCAAGAAGCAATAATTATAAAACAAGTTGATGTATTATAATGCATAAAGATGTAATTTGTATGACAATCAGAGTACTAAGGAGGGGAGAGGGACTAGAGCTCTACTGGAAAAAAAAATTAAAATTAAGTAGGTATTAATCTGAACAAGGTTGCATTATGTTAAGATGTTATTTGAAATCGCCTGGGCAACCAATAAGAAAATAACTCAAATACTATGTAAACAATAAATAAAAGAGCTAGAGTGACTATGCTAATATCAGAAAAAATAGGCTTTAAAACAAAAATAGTTACTAGCGACAAAGAAACACAGTTTATAGTAATAAAAGTATAAACCCACCAAGAAAACATAATTTAAACATATATATGCTCCTAACATCAATGTTCTAAAATACCTGAATTAAAAACTGACAGAACTGAAGAGAAAACTAAAAATTTAATAGAAATAATTGGAAATTTCACTTGTGATTATGGATATAACAACGAGGCAGAAGATGAGCAAGGAAATAGAAGACTTGAACAATACGACTTAAGGACTAGATTTCACAGACATCTGTAGAACACTCAAACCAGCAGCAGCAGAATATGTATTCTTCTAAAGTGTACATGGATTCTCCAGAATAGACCATGTGTTGGGGAATACAATAAGACACCTGATTTTGGATTGGGCCTAGATATCAAAAGGAAAAGTGACAAAAGAATCAACAGATAAATAGGATTTCATCATAATTAAGAACTTTTATGTTTCAAAGGACACCAATAAGAAAGTGAAATGATAACCAACAGAATAGGAGAAAATATTTGCAAAACACATATCTGTAAGGGAGTTTGATTCAGAATATTAAGAACATAGATGGTCCAACAATAAAAAGACAACCTAACTTGAAAATGGGCAAGGGATTTGAATAAACATTTCTACAAAGTCAATTAAGGAAATGCAAATAAAACAAGAAAGTACCATTTCACACTATGAGAAAAAAAGACAATAACAAATGTTAAGGATGTGGAGAATTTGAAGTCTTCATCTGTTGCTGGTGGGATTGTAAAATAGGCATGCAGTTTGGAAAACATTTTGGCAGTTCCTCAAAATGAAAAACAGAGTTATATGTCCTAGATTTCCACTGTTACATCCCCAAGAGACATGAAATCATATGTGTGTTCAAAAACTTGTATATTAATGATCATAGAAGCATTATTCATAACAGCCAAAATGGGAAAATAATCCAAATGTCCATCAGGTGATGAATAGTACATTAAATGTGGTATATCTATACAACTGAATATTAATCAGCATGAAAAAGGAATTTAAAAAAAAGAAAAAAAGAAAAAAGAAAAAGGAATTTCATGCTGCTACATGATACAACATGGGTGAATTGTGAAAACATTATGCTGAGTGAGAGAAGTTAGTTACATAAGACCACATACTGTGTGATACTATTTACATGAACTATTCTGAATGGACAAATCCATTGAGGCAGAAAGTAAATCAGTGGTTGTAAGGGACTGGGGAGGTAGGATTGGGAATGGGGAATGACTGTTAAAGAGATTAGCAATGGAGTACTGAAAAGGTTCTGGAATTAGACACTGTTGATTGTTGCCCAACTCTGTGAATATACTAAAAACCAATTAATTGTACCCTTTAAAAGAATGATGTTTATGGTATATAAATTATATCTCAATAAAGGTGTTATAATAAAAAAGAATTTTGATACTATTTTAATTTCTACTAAAATCAATAAGTGTAACTTTTAAAAATTTTCCATTTAAGAATAAAATAATTTGAGAGGCTTTAAGAAAGTATCAAGTGGAGAAAGAAAATAAATGTTGAAAATCAGATGGGCATGTTAATAATTCAGTCACTTGGTTCATCACTTAGGTGAATATTCCCCGTCATCATGGTGATTTTGATTGTTAAATAGTTTTAAAATATATTCAGTTTTAATTACTTTTTGTTTCATTGACATCCTTAATGGTCCAGTGGCTAAATGATTTTAATAGGTAATAGGAACATAAAAAACACTGATTTTGAAATAAAAATTAGTGAGTTAAATAAAAAATGATTACAGGCTTGCAATTTATACTTGAAGATGATTTTAACCTGATGAATTAATAAGATTGTGCTAGTCAAAATTATTGTAACATCAAGCTGTTTCTAAAATTTCAAAAATCAATGTTAAAAAGAAAAAATAATAATTTTGACCAATTCAGCTTTTCAGCTACTGAGGATAAAGATTTTCCACTACCAAAATATATTTGTTAAGAAAGGATTGTAATAAGTAGCATTATGTACCCTGTAATTTAGAAATTAAAACTGGTAAATAGAAAAATATCACAAAATTTAATCAGATGCTTTTTGTTTCAGTTAAAATATGCAAGAATTCTAAATATTAGCTGCAGAATTGTTATGTATTGAAATTATATTAATGATATTGAATTTCAAAAAGTATTGTAAATAAATAGAAAAAAACCCAAAATATTGTAAACATGTTAACCACAAAAAGAATGTAAACAAATTGAGGAAAACATATTTTTGTAGTAAGTGATTACCAGACATTTGTGTGGAGAAATGGCGTGGACAGGCTTGATGTCAGCCAGCGAGGCACTTCTTCTAAAAAGCTGGTGCAGACACGGCTTCGGTGAACATCAGCTTGAAGCAGACTGAGAGCGGCCTAATGTGACTCCCAGCTGTAATGCCTGTACTATGCTGTAAAAAAGGTTTCTGTCGCTCTCACTGCAGCACTGTGACCAGTGCCTCCTGCCACTGGTTTTGGATCCTTCACTAAACATCATATCAGATCTAGCTCCCAAGACCCCTTGTTAAAGGTATTCACCTGCAGTCCACTGGTTTCAGGCTGATGGAATTTAGAAACTTTGGAATCTTTCACCTTTGAAGGTACTGTGTGCCCTTGACCTGGCTATTGTGCATTGGTTGTACTGGCCGCTTGCTGTTAAGCAAGCAAATAAATTGTATTGAGAATTCAAGTGCTAAATTTGTTTCCTATTTTGTTATTAGGACAACAACATTTACCTGACAAGAATAATGAAAAAATTTGGCTGGTGTTTGTCCCCAGTTCCTGGAGCAGTAATCACTGAAGCTTTGGAATTCCCATGACAGGAGTGTCCATTGCGAGTGGGCCAAGGACCACTCCTAATAGTTCATATGGTAATAAGATAACAGGGTGGGTTCAGCCACAATCATCATCTAAGGGTGGGGACGGACCACACCAGAAAGACCAGCAATGTGATTAGAGGTTGGGGATTTGAGCCACATCATATCAGCTTGACCTCTCCAACCTCTGGGAAGAGAATGGGAGGATCACCTTCTCTAAGGTTTCCAATAATACATTCATCATTTTCTTATAAGGACTCATTTGAAGTACCTTTAGCATCCGAATTTCTACCAACAGTCTCTTCAAAGCAATCTAGGCCTTTTGTATTAAGCACTCACAATTCTTCCAGCCTCTACCCACTATCCAATTCCAAAGCCATTTACACATATTTGGTATTTGAAACAGCAGCATCCCACTCTCCTGGTACCAAAATCTGTTTTACTTTCCTTGGTTGCTCAAGCAGATATCATGCAACAGGTTGATTTAAACAGTGGAGATTTATTAGGTCATGGTTTTGAGGTTAGGAAAAATCCAAATCAAAGCATCCTTAAGGCAATACTTTCTTTCTGAAAACTGAGGTTCTGGGGCTGTCTGCCAGGGATTCGTGGTCCTAGGGGTCCTCTTTCACATATGGCAAAGGATACGGCAGCCTCTCCTAGCTTTTCCCTTCTCTTCCGGGTTCTGCTGACTTTCAGCTTCATGCTTCCCATGGCTTTCTCTCTCTCTTTCTGAATTTTATTCTGCTTATCAAGGACTCCAGTAATAGAATTAAGAACCATATGATTGGGTTGGGTCACACCTTAACAGAAGTAACCTCATTAGAAGGTCCTACTTAAAATGGGTACACGCCCATAAGAATTGGTTTAAGAACATGTTTTTCTGGAGAATATACAGGTCCAAACCACCAAAGAGACCCTCCCAGACCTCCCTCTATGTTTCTTTTCTTTTGGTTTCTTTTTATTTGTATCCTTTTACTATAATAAAAGTGAGCGGGTAGTGGGAACCTCCATATTTGTAGCCAGTTGATCAGAAGTGCAGGTGGTCTGGGCCCCCAAACCTATGACTGGTGCCTGAAATGCAATCTTGTATAGGATTGCCCTTAATCTGTGAAGTGTGGCCCAACTCTGGATATAGTCAGAATTGAATTGAATTGAATGACAGGAATATTTGCAGTGTACATTTTATTTCAATATTTCAATATACATTTTAGCATTTATTTAACCTCTAATCCAAACACAATGTATTATCATTTAAAATGTATCATTCTTCTTACCTAATTGATTTGAAGCAAAATAAAATAAATTGAATCATTTTTGTTAATATAATTAAAAATTCTTTTAAATAAATACTATAACACAATATTTTAAAATAAATTGACCAAAACAATTTTTATTAAATTTTTTAAAATCTTGGGTTCACAAAAATGATGAAGTTATTTTTATAATTTTTAAGGGAGACACTCTTACTCTGAAATGGGTTCATAATTCATAGAAAGTAGGAGATACTGACTAAGTGTGACTCACTAGTAATCTATTCTCTGTTATTAGAAATTTGAAATGGACAAAACTGCTTATTGTCAATAAATAATTTATTCCATGCCCATTCTGCTATGTTTCAGTTGAACATTTAACCTCAAATTAATGTAATATAAAAGGAATTTATATGAGAATCCAATAAAATTATCATCCAGCATTATCAAATAAAACATATGGGGTTAGGTGATGTTATAAAAGTCTCTCTATTATTATTTACCTACAAATGCTTTTTTTTTTTTTATGATTTAAAGGCCATGAATTACAATTAAGACCCTCAGACAATATAAGTGTGTAACACAAAAACAATCTTTTCTGGGATAAGCCTTATAGCTCCTATTATGCTTTTAAATTTAGGAATTTTTAGAAAATTTTTGGAAAACAGTAAATAGGCAGAAAGAGATAAGATTAGGAAAACAATTGATTCCCAGTGTTTCCACATTTTAAAACATAGTTTAAAAGGGTTTAGTTAGGTATAATTCTCTAAACTCTCAGAAGTATATTTTATTTTCTATAAATAATCTATGCATTGGCCCAGCCTCAATGTTTGATAGTAACTCCCTCTACATAGTCACATCTGCCACACTTTAATATTCTTGAAAAACATGTTTACAAACTTTCTGTTGCTTAGAGCCCTTCAACTGTGATCCTTTATATTTATAATGTAAAACATTAATGAGATTTATTTTAATTCAGTTCAATAAGTACATAAAAGGGACTTTTATATGCAGAGTGAACAGTAATATAAGAATCATGCCATTTAAATCCAATATGGTCATTCAATTTAATGGTACTTCACATTAAACTCTCATTATATTTTGACATTGACAAAGATTCAGGAAACTTTTGAAAATAGTCCATAGAATCACATCTTTATATTTAGTCCTTAAGCAACTAGAGAAAAACTAGTGGAGATTTTCCTCGTAATAGTCTTTGATGTGACTTTTGAGTCATTTGGATGACAGTTCTTCTCAAGTTATAATCTAATTTTATACTTTCATTGTAATTTCCCAAGAGTCTTTTTCCAAATTATTCACATATTTTAAGGTGTAAAATCCTAAATTGAACCTTAAGAGTAAACATGATAAAAGACAATGATGTATGTATTTCTAACACTATATTCCCTTATTTTCATCTATTATTAATTTGAAAATAGGTGCCTATCTTTTAAGCAAGGCATATTCTTGGTTCTTGTTTCAGTATTTATTTATTGCTTTTCATTTTCAGCAATAATAAATATTGACTTTAATAGCCTTCCTAAAGTGATTTTTCTTATCCTTTCTCTGTATATTTTTATTATGCTAATCCCATTGAATCCACCAAAATAAACCCTGAGGGCATTTTTTTATTATCATGGTGCATTGAAACATGAACAAGGTTATAGATCATTCACTTCATTTCATCATTTCAGTCATGTTAAAAAGCTTTTATATAATGCTGGATTTGGATTGAACATCGAGAAATAATACTCATTTTCCTTTCTATTATTTGCTTAATTAGGTCTAAATGATTATGCAGCCATCTTAGAGAGTCTGCTAAACATCTTCTTAGTCACTGAACAAATACTACCAATGTCTTTATCAAGTCTAAACTTTCTCTTGATTTACAGACTTACAAGTTATCTTAGAAAAGAAATCATTTTGTTTTATTTATTTTAAAGTTTAGATCTTCATCAAATATATAATAACATAAAATTCCATTTCAAATGCCTGGTGAATGATTTTCACGATTTGTTCTGAAAGCAAAATAATTTCTAAGGATATGTTTTCTGAAAACTCATATTCAATGGTTTTCAATTTTTGTATTTTAGCATTTCACTCATGATTATCAAAATCTTTATCTATATGCTAAATGTCATTTTAGCTAGCACCTTAAATATTAATATACATGCTAGTTTTATATTTAATACACTTTTTGTATTTCAATCACTACTACCACAACTTTCAAAAATTCCTGTGTATAAATTATATTATTCCACCTCTCAAACAGCCCACCCTAGCTGAACAAAAAGGGTGGTGGAAGTAGAAACTTTTGGTTAAGAATAAACTCTTAAACCAGATTGCCTGAATTGATATCCTGGTTTACTCACTTAATAGCTAGATTTCTAAGTAAATAAACTTTCTTGCACAGCAGCTTCATTATCTCTAAAGGGGGGATATTAATGGTGGCTTCTTCACAGGATTGTGGTGAGATTAAATGAGTTTATACATCTGGCACATGTAAAGGACTCAATAAATGTTCATTGTTGATATTAATATTATTGTTGTTGTTGTTATGAAATACCTAGGAAATGTTTGATTTGATTTCATTCATGTTTTTAATATGAATGTGACAAACTCCAAATTCCCAACAATTCTACCTTGCCCTGATAGCAGGAACTATTTTTCACAGCTGTATAGAGTTATAATTTATATGTCATAAAATTCAACCATTTCATGTGTACATTTTAATGATGTTAATAAATATAAATATTTATGCAGCCAACACAAGAAACTAGTTTTAGTACTGTTCCATCACCTCAAAATGTTCTCTTACACTTATTTGCAGTCAATCTCCAGAACTATCCCTAATCCAAGGCAACCACTGATTTGCTTTCTGTCTTTGCACATTGCCTTTTTTTTTGTTCCATTTTAGATAAATGGAACAAAACAAGATGTAGTCTTTTGCATCTGGCTTCTTGCATGTAACATAGTGTTTTTGAAGTATATCTATGATGTAGCGTGTACCAGTAGTGTTTTTTTAGTGCTGTATAGTATTCCATTGTAGGGTTATATAACATTTTATTTATCTGTTCATCAGTTGGTTGACATATGGATGGTTTCCATTTTTTTCTTATGATGCAAAATGCCACTACATACATTCATGTACAATTATTTGTGCAGACATGCTTTCAATTTTCAGTCTTCTAGAGAAGACTGAGAGAAGACGGGCTGCATAATATGTTTATAAATAACTTTGTAAGAAATTGCAAAGCGTTTTCCAAATTGTACTGTTTTACCTTCTCATCAACAATGTATAATGGTTCTGGTTTCTCCATGTTCTCAGCAACACTTTGTAATTTCTGTCATTTGATTATAGCCATTCCTGTGGGTCATAGTGATATCACATTGTGGTTTTAATTTGCATTTCCCTAAGGACTAATGATGTTAAGCATCATTGTATGCATTTATTACCATTTGTATATCCACTTTGGTGAAATGTTTATTCAAAGCTCTGTCCAGAAGTAACTATTTTAAAGTTGCTTTCATAAGTAGAGTTAATATCTTTGTAACCTTTCTTAGTCTATGACATTTTAATATTACTCAAAGAAAATATTCTCAATTTTTTTGTCTTTACTAGATTCTGATGTTTCACAAAAAATGTTTCATACCCAGGAGGTTTGTGCTCTGAGCTACTAAGTGAAAGTTCAGACACTTCTTTTTAATCTTTGTGAACTTCAAAATAAATACTTTCCCAAAGAAGAGATGGCAACACATACCCAGAAGCTAGGAGTGCTTTACCATGTGTCAATTATACTAAAATTAACAGTATCTTCTTCACTAAAATTTCTCACATTTCTTTAAAAAAATATTTGCAATGAAAAATGTTTTCTATTACTAATATTTTCTCAAATTTCCCTGTATATAGCATGTATAGGAAGTGAGCATATGCAAATATTTTTGTTGTATACAGATTTCTAACAAAAAGTTGTTCAAAGGCCAAATTTGTTTCGATGAAATTCAATGACATATCGATTCACAGTGTTGCAAATTATGCATGAATACCTAATTGAAAAATACAGACCATAACTGTGGTTCATTATGACCTGAAAAGCATGGCCAAGAAAGACTATCTGGAATTTGAATACATGTTAAGACTTTACTTATTAAACTCACTCATTTCTTAAATCTTTATTGTACTCCTATTATGTCAGGCACAAATTTTGAGCATTTGGTACTCAGTGAAGAAAAAGACCAAATATGTTTCCTATATACATTTTACTAATTTTAGTGGCAGAGGCAGGC
>JAQZBX010028928.1:0-27571 GCA_029593785.1 Cabassous unicinctus
ATAAAAAAAAATAATTAAAAAAAAAAAAAAGGAAAAAGAAGTCCTACCACATAGCTATCATGACTACCTTCTGGCAAATTTTCTTCACCCAATCTTGCCACTACTTCAGCAGTCTGAGTTGCTAGGCAAATGCATACTAACATTAACAAGAACTTTCTAAATTGCCCATTTCCACATGATGCTGCTGGTAGAGTGTGTCCATCAATCAACCAAAACCCACCTCATATTTGAGAGCTCACCTCTACTACCATCTGGAGTGGGGTGATCTTGGACAATGTCTTGGGGGAACCCTGGTAGCTGATGGATCACAGACCTCCTCCCTTGGGTTTTCTGTTTGGCCAGCTTAGACCAGTTCAGATTCCTGTGTAGTGGTAGTAGCACCCAGAAAGCAAGTAAATTCTCAGGTGTTGGGTGGAGGGCCAGGGATGTCTGTGTTTCCCTTTGATTTCTTCTGGAAATGAAGCTTACTATGCATTTTAGAATCTGCTCACCATGATAAGCAGTTTGTAAAAGTGAAACCTGTTTGCCCCATTTGCCAAAATGTCCAAAATCCTCACCCTATGTCCCTGAAATAATAGCTTACTCCTTACCTCCAAACCTATGCCAAGATTGTCAAACATCCTATTGAAAGTTCCAACACTCTGCCTCATCTTCCCCAAGATGCCCTGCCAACAGAGAAAAATCAGTACATTCCCTTTGTCCTCACTAACCACCACCCACATGCTATTTAAGGGTCAGGACAAATCAGTCAGTTGAGCTGAATTCTCTTCAGACCACAACCATTGGGGTGAGCTAAAATATCTCTTTAGACCACTGCACCTCTACTGATGTAATTAACTTTCTCTTAACTTTGATCTGCCTTTGAGCCTCATTGAATGAGAATGTAACAGTTTGGTGCAGAAAACCTGGGAGGCCTCGAGGAGACAGATCAAGTCCATAGTGATCCTCGACACTGCCATTGCAGTTTCACCAACAAACACTAGACACTGAGTTGACTTTGGGTGAGTTTGGGGAACTCTCCAGAGAATCTTGTCCCTTTTTTGGTAATCTGCCTCCTTTTCTCAAAAAACCCTAGTGCTAGGACAATGATCCTCTCCAGCCTCACAGAACAGTCCCCATCACCTGATCTTCCAGCTCTGGGGATGCCTGGCTCCGGGTCCAGTCACCTCTCCAACCAGTTTGAGTATAAGAGATCCAAGGACACTGGTATCTCTTCTCTCATACCCACTTTCCAAATAGGTCCTTGAACTCACCCTCTCCCTTCCAACACAAAGGCAAGTGGTCTGAGATCCCCTAAGTTCAGGCTTTTCTTCTCTCTCTGTCCCTCCCTCTGCCTATCAAATCTTCCTTCTCTAAAGCTTCCAACCTCAGCCCCTCTGATCATGCCCCCACCATTATACATCCTATCAACACCCACCAAACCTACTCCATCCTCCTCCCATTCTTCTACAACTCCCCCTGAACACCCTCCCTTCTCTTCACTTACTACTCACTCACAAGCCCAATTCCCTGCTTTCAATCCCACTTCCCCAGGTCCTGCCCCCTTTTCCAAAAAGTGGCTGATGAAGAAAGATTTGTGCACATTCATATCCCCTTCTCCCTCTCTGATCTCTCATTTCTTATTAATATAGAAATCACTTAACTCTGCCCTCCCTTAATTCCCTGAACCCTTAATTCACTCCTCAATCTCATAGAGGGGATCAATTAAATAGTTTCACAACCCATCACAACCTCTCTTTTAATGTACCCACAAAAAAAGCCACCTCTTCACCCACACCCTCCCTCCTCTTCTCCCCCTTTCCCCACCAAACTCAGTCTGAAACACTGAAATTCCTATCAGTGCTGCCCACCAAACACCAATATCTTGTCCCTCTTGATGCTATGCAAAAATCAAAGCTGCAATTATTCACCTCTTTTAAGCAAGCCTTTAGCTTACTCCTAAATTTTAAGTTTAAGTGTATTCCTGAAAAGTAGTAATTCAAAAGGTATGTGTTAAATACCTACCTATCTAAACTGCTAAATTAAAACTTAACTGCTTTGATCCTACTCAAATATTCTTTACTAGTTGCTAATTATTAAAAATAATGTTTCCAAAAACATGTGTGCATATAACAAGCAACACTGATTCCAAAAAATAAATCCTAAAAGCATTAAAATCAGAAATATAAAATAATTAAAAACTTAAAAACTTCCATACCAAAAAAGTAAAAATTATGAGTCAAGTTAATGAGCATTGCGTTTTGGTTGGTGTATTTTAAAACCTTTTTGTGTTTGTGTGTTTCTTCAGTATCAATGTATATTTTGATACTTCCAGAAGGTAATATTAAATTAATAAATGAAAATTCTTAAAAGAGCTTTATCCAAATGACCAAAAAATTAAATAAGCACTTATATTAATAAATAAGCATGGATGTTAATAATATAAATTAGCACTATGTGTGTTAAACCTTTAAAACTATGAAAAGTTTAAGTTTTGACTAATGAAGTTACTACAAACCTCTTCAAAGAATTGTTTTTGCCTAAATTAAAATGAATAGTTTATTTTTCTTCATGGAATGGAATGAACAATATGAAACTTAAATGGATAATTAAAAAAGTAAAAAGATTGTGGAAGTGCTGACTGAAATTTGATGTTTGTTTAACAAAGTGTGTTTTGTCTTAAAATAATATGGCTGGTTTTCATAAAGCAGAATGAAAGTATGTAAGACAAAATGTGAATGCATATGGAAAGTTGTAGAAGGTATTGTAGGAGGTAACATTAAGTGAGAAAATGTGCTCCTTAAAAGAAAATTTGTCTTAAGATGAAATAACTATATTCTATATAATTATAAATAGTTATGTTTGTAAAAGCACTGTCTAAACTGAAACATTTAAATAACTAAATCCAGAAAATCATTATTAAACAGAAACAGAATTGATGCTAATAAAAAAAAAAAACCCTTCATGGCAGAAAAACTTGTCACAAGCCACCTCAATCTGCATATTAAAGTGGTGTTAAAGAGAATATAATCTTGATTCCTTTGAAAATCAGGTTTACATAAAATAATGAGAAAAGTAGCTTTTCCTGTACTGCTAAAATAAAATACCTGTTAATCAATGTGATCATGATCAGTGTACGCTGTAAGAAGTTTATTTTAAAACAATTTTGAAAGTCATTTTGGTAACTTAAGTATGAAAAATATATAAACTGTATTTTTACTATTAAGAAAAAGGAAGTAATTTTGTCCTAAGATAAATTGACTGGATATTGAGAGAGAGAAAATGTGGGACAAAACCTGAATAAATACAGAAAGTACAAAAAGTTCATGGAAAAGAAATGTTAGTGGTTAAAGTTAAGTAAAATTTATTGGGTCTATCTATAAAGTTTTAAAAGCCATATGCCAACAAGAAACCTGCCCTTCAAGAAATACTAAAAGAATTTCTAAAGGTTGTAAGGAAAAAACAGGAGAGAGAGAGTTGGAAGAGAGTGTAAGAACAACCAAAAAGACAAAAAGAAAAGTAAACACAACATATGACATACATAAACCCAAAGGAAAATAAGGCTGATATAAAAAATTCCTTGAGAGTAATAACACTGAATATTAATGGATTAAACTCACCAGTCAAGAAACATAGATTCACAGAATGGATAAGGAAATATGACCCATCGATATGTCATCTATAAGAAACCCACCTTAGACCCAGGGATTCAAGGAGACTGAAAGTGAATGGCTGGAAAACAATTTTACAAGCAAACAGCAACCAAAAAAGGGTGGGAGTAGCTATACTAATATTGGACAAAATAGACATTAATGTAAAACTATTGTAAGAGACAAAGATGGGCACTATATATTAGTAAAA
Organism: Cabassous unicinctus; assembly: GCA_029593785.1. Lineage (NCBI taxonomy): Eukaryota > Metazoa > Chordata > Mammalia > Cingulata > Chlamyphoridae > Cabassous > Cabassous unicinctus. The sequence goes on from JAQZBX010028928.1 coordinate 3,841, forward strand.
TGGGTAATCTTTCAAGAAGAAAGAAGAATCATAAACATTTAAGCATCTAATCAAGGTGCCTCAAAATATATGAGGCAAACACTGGAAAGATTGAATGGAGACATAAATGCCTCTACAGTTATAGTGGGTGACTTTAATACAACATAATCTATATTAGACAAAATATCTTAACAGATAATCAATAAAGAAACAAGACTCCAAATAATACATTACAGAATCTGGATTTAATAGATATATATAAAATGCTACACCCAAATACTGCAGGATATATATTCTTCTTGAGTGCACATAGATCATACTCCAAGATAGACCACATGCTTGGCCACAGAACAACTCTCAATGAATTCAGAAAGATTGAGATTATATAAAGTAATTTCTCTGACCACAATGGAATGAAATTGGAAATCACTAAGGGCCAAAGAAACAGATTAGGCACAAAGATATGGAAATTAAACAACACACTCTTAGACAAACAGTGGGTCAAGAAGGAAATCTCAAAAGAAATCATCAACTACCTTGAAATGAATGAAAATTAAAACAAAACATATCAAAACCAATGGGATGCAGTCAAAGCTGTATGGAGAGGGTAATTCATAGCCATAAATGTATATTTCCAAAAAGAAGAAAGAGCTAAAATCAAAGATTTAACTTCACACCTGGAGGAATTGCAAAAACAACAACAAACTAACCCCAAAGGAAGTAGAAAGGAGGAAATAACGAAGATTAGAGCAGAACTAAATGAAATAGAAAAAAAGAAAGCACTAGATAAAATTTTAAAAAAATCAAAAGCTTGTTCTTCGAGAAGATCGATAAAATTGACAAACCCTTACCCAGACTAACAAAGAAAAACAGAATGCAGATGCAAATACACAAAATAAGATGTGAGGAAGGGGATATCAGCACTGACCCCACAGAAATAAAGAATATAATAAGAGGATACTTTGAAAAATTATATACCAACAAGAATTATAATTTAAAGGAAATGGGCAAATTCTTAAAAATTCACAAGCAGCCTACATTGATAAAAGAAGAAATTGATGAACTCAACAGTCCAATTACAAGTAAAGAGATAGACTCAGTCATCAATAACCTCCCAAGTAAGAAGAGCCCAGGATCAGATGGCATCACAAGTGTATTCTACCAAACATTCTAGAGAGAGCTAACACCAATCCTGCTCAACCTCTTCCAAAAAATAGAAGTAGAAGTAACATTGCTTAACTCATTTTATGATGCCAAGATTACCCTAATACCAAAGCCAAATAAAGATGCCATGAGAAAGGAAAATTAGAGACCAATCTCTCTAATGAAACTAGATGCTAAAATTCTCAACAAAAAACTTGCTAATCACATTCAGCAACATATCAAATAAATTATACACCATGACCAAATGGGTTTCATCCTGGGTATCAAGGATGGTTCAACATAATAAAATCAATCAATGTAATACACAACACAATCAGACTGAAAGAAAAAAATCACATGATCTCTATAGATGCAGAGAAAGCATTCAACAAAATACAGCACTCTTTCCTGATAAAAACACTGGAAAAGATAGGAAAAGAAGGAAACTTTCTGAACATGATGAAAGGTATATATGAAAAACCCACAGCTAACATCATCTTCAAAGGTGAAATCCTAAAAGCTTTCCCTCTAAGATTGAGAAAAAGACAAGGATGCTTGCTATCACCACTCATATTTAACAAGGTCTTAGAAGTACTTCCTTGAGCACTGAGGCAAGAAAAAGATATAAAGCCATCCAAATTGGAAAGGAAGAAGTAAAAATTTCACTATTTGCAGATGACACGATTGTATACATAGAATGCTCTGAGAAGTCTACAACAAAACTTCTAAAACTTATAAAGGAGTCATCAAAGTCAGACGCATAAGATCACATTTCTGAACACCATTAACGAACAATCTGAGGAGGAAATCAAGAAAAAAATTCCATTTCCAATATTAACTAAACATATCAAATAACTAGGAATAAATTTAACTAAAGATGTAAAGGATTAATATACAGAAAATTACACAACACTCTTAAAGGAAATCAAACAAGACTTAAATAAATGGAAGCGTAATAGCTTCTTGTACTTTAACCTTATCATTTCCTTGGGTGTTTAAGATAAACAAAATCTTATTACTTTTAAAAGATCATAAAGTTCAAACCTACTTTCTGAAAGCCAAATCCATAGATGTATCATTTTATTTCAAATTATTGCAATAGCTTTGTTCTTTCACCTTAAAAAAGTGAAGTGCTAAATTAACATATAAGTTCACTTAATATAAGTTCAATGGAAACTGTTTAAAAGTGTTATAAAATTAAAAAGGATTCTTTAACCCTCTATTAATTAAACTTCTATGAGTAAAAGTTTCAAATGAATAGTACGAATGTATAAAATTCTCCAAAATTAATAAGGTTTTCTGCACAATATTACATAAAAGTATCATATTGTAAATCATTTTAATTATTTTTAAAAATTGTGTGGGTCACAGAAACAACCTCTCTATCTGCGAAGCAAGGAGCAAATGATTTGGCTCATATTCATATGATTTGCTCCACATCTTCTAAAAAAACAGCTCTATAGCTGCAGAATAAAACCTGGTCATTGAAGGTTGCCATGAGTGCTGCATAATAATTATTAAAATTTAAAATAACATCACTGCTAAATGCAGTAGTCCCAAGTAGCTTGTTGCAAAAAAATTCATATCCAATTATGTCACTATCACTTTGTTTTAAAACTTGCTAGAGCTTTTTTAGTATCTCCTTAGACAAGACTAGCCAGCATGCACACACCTTCATGTAAAGAAACCAACTGTGGAGTTTGCAGTCCTTCTGCAAGGCTGTGTGCATAGCCCAACCATCTGTCCTGACTTGGTGGCAAAGAATCTGGCTGCATGAAAGAAACCTGTAGCTGTAACCCTATTTCATTATATTAATGATATTACATTAACCAGCAATTCTTTTTTCAGAAATAAGAGAAACATCAGAAACAATGGCATCTTGTCTTAAGAGCCTGAGATGGGCAAACAATTGGGACAAACTTCAAGGTCCTGTTGCTTTGTCAAACTCTTAAGTGTTGTTAAAGTATAATGTTTTCCCACACCCCAGATTCCAAATCAATTAATGACCTTTCTGGGAGTTTTGAGATACTGAAAACCTTTTATCCCTCATTTTGCTCAGATGTTAAAATCATTGTATGTGTTGATAAAAAAATGTGTGCATGGAAATAAGACCCCTCCCCCAGCAGGCTGCTTTTAAAACAATAATACAAGCTCCTTCAGTAAAGGTAGTGGACTCTAACTTACCATGTAAATTAAATGTAGCCAGCAGCAATATTAGCTTTCAGTAAAGTTGTGGCAGAGGCAACATTCTAAACAAATACACTTTGGGTTGTATTCACAATTGTAAAAGTGGCCAAATTACAATATACCCCCTTAATAAAAAGCAACTGTGTGCAGCATATTATGCCCTGTTCCAAGTAGAAGGCTTAACCCATTAGTGCCCAATCACTCTGAAAACTGCCATCCCTATCCAGGAGTGGATTACAAATACTAAAAACAAGACAGGAAAAATGAACTGTTGTGACCCACCCTCTGTGAGGAAGAGATCTGTGAAATGACATCTAAAATGCCTGCCAGCAGCACAGGTTACCATCTGTCATGTCGCTGCCCACTTCTCTAACACTCCTGCCAGGAATGTTAAAGCAGATGCCCTTGTGAAGATCCAGAACTGTACCATGGAAACCAAAAAAGCAGCAAAGTTGCTCCATAAGAAAAATGAACATTGTGAATATTGATCCCTGTGGCAGCAGTTCCAGCTGCCTGTTACTTACCAACAGCTCATAAACATCACCCATGAGTGTCCATCATGCTCACTCCAACAACTGTGACATCAGTCCCCTCCTGCTCTCAGAAGAAGCATGGTATGCTTTCACTGCTGCAGATATTACATCACAACTCTTTTAACAAGCCAGTACTGTGAACTGTGGCCACAGCTCCAGTTAAAATGCTAACAAGACCAAAGCAGACACTAAAGTTACAAGTTAAATACCAGCCATCCTATGGCCCAAAAGGGAATGTAATTAAAATTTGCTGCCCATGCCTCAAACTATACAAACTGGGAAAAAATAAAATCATTTTAGCCATAGGCTTATGCAACCCTACTGGTTAGGAACCTTAAATCCATGAAAAATAAAAATCACTCAAAAGCACTGTTATAAAACCACAGTTAATAATCTAAAATTTCTTATTCCTGCTAAAACTTTATGTGTCTATGTAAACTCTTCTCATGCTACAACTAACTTTTAATGTGCTTGTATACTGTTGTTAATCCTTCCCCTCAGACTCTTGGGAAAAATAGCCTCACAGCCAGCCCTGAATTTCATGGCCAATTTCTATCCTTACCCACTTATAACTCTCATTTTCCTCATATCAGCAGTTCCATACACCTTCTGTGTGATAATTCAGTTTATTCAAACAACTGTCCAAAATGCTGTAAATAATGTTCTGCTGCAAAAATACAGCACCTTTCACAGAACCAAAAACCATGCCAAAACAAACAAAAAAAAACTGAACCCAACAACACCCCAAAACAGCAGGAAACAGCTCAATGAGTCATCAAGCCAATATCTGCTCTTCCTTCTTCCTTCTTAACTATTTCAGAAGAAAGTGGGAATGTTAGCCTCATTTGGTAAAATGGCCCACCCACAACCCCAGCCAGCAACCCAGCTGGTGCCAACGAGGTTCCTATGCCCCAATAACAGAGAGTCAAAATTGCCCACCCTCTGTCCCTGAAAGACAGAACATGCATCCCAAAATGTACACCTATTCTCCCCAAGACCCCCTCCCAACAGAGTAAAAGTCATACTTTACCTTTGTCCTCACTGATACCCAGCCCCTATGCTTTTTGAGGGCCAGCCCAAGTCAGTCAGACAGTCTGAAGTTTCTCTTCAGACCCTTACCATGAGGGTGGGCTGAAGTCACATTTCAGACTCCCATCATGCTGATGATATGATAAGTTACCCTACCTGAACTTTGATATGACTTCAAGCCTAATTGAACTAAATTTTAATACCCTGGAGGACCTCCTGGGCAACCCCCTTGCCCTCCCCACACCACCCAACCCCTAGCCACTGTAAAAGGGTGTCCAGGGCTTAGCATGTCTCCCAAAACTGGCAAATCCAATTCCCCCACATGGAAGACAAAGCACAGCCTCAATCACAACTGGGCCCAACCCACCCTGTGGTTCTCCAGAGGGTCCACCTTGTGGGTCCATATAAAAGCAGCTGGTAAAAGTTGCCTGATTAACCAGCAGGATAGACCATGAGTGGGATGGTTTTCCTTACTGCCATGAAGGGTGGGGTGGACTTGGATAATGTCTTGGGGGAGCACAGGGAGACAGTGGATCACAGACTCCCTCCCTTGGGCTTGTCTATCTGGCCAGCTTACACCCATTTCATGTTCCTGGATGGAGTTGTGGGTCACTCAGAAAACAGGTGGAGTCTTCTGGAAATAAAGCTTACCATTCATTCTAGAATCCGGTCACCATGATGGTGACATTGCGAAAGGGAAACCAATTAGAATTCAGGGGTGAGCTTCCAAATACCCCTGGCATGTGATGGGTGGAAAAGAACAGGGCAAGGACAAGGTCATCCCCTTCAGAAATCCTACCCTCACCTTGAATGGCCAGAAATTTTAAAGGGAATTTAAAAGCCACCAGCAGCAGTAGTCAGCCATCAAGCTCAGGAAGGAGCTAGTATCTCCTCAAATCTGGCACAACACACTTGCCACCTTTGGGAAAAAACCTTTGCCCTCTAGAGCACAAATTGAGCTCCTGTTACTGCTTTTGAATCAGAAGCAAAAAAAGCATCCCTCACTGACAGCACCCAAAAAAAAAAAAAATCACTTTATCATTCACTCTGCAAACTACCTGTGAACTTACCTTCACGGTTAGAGGCAGGCAACAAAGGATCTGAAGACAAGACCAGGATTGAAGTGTAAGCACAAAATTGATCCAATGAAGTTCTATCCTAGACCCTGATCAAAAAAAAATAGAGGGAACATTTTTCTTGATTATCTGTGTGTGCAATTTCATAGAAGTTTGATGTGTGTGTTTTGTTTGTTTGTTTGTTTTTAACATGCATTGTCAATAAATGTGCAAAAAGTAAAGTAAAAAAAAAATAGTTTAAAAAATAACCACAAGTAAGGAAAGGGCCAAGATGACAGCAGAGTAAGGAGCTCCTACAGGCAGCTCATGCTACAGGGCAGTGAGTAATCACACAGAACTACCCAAAGCACATGTTTGCAGGTCCCAGGAGACCAGGAGGGTATCCTGCAAATTCCTTGAAAGTATGGAAGGAAGAGACTGCCCATCTGCAGAGAAGATTCATGACCAAAGCCCTCCACACCACAGAGGTTGGTGCCCATGGTGCAAGCCATATCGGCAGCTATTCCATGACTGGAGTTGGAAGCTCCATTTCCCCCCCAAAAATGGGGAAGGAAGATATAGTGTCACACCAATTTAAGCTACTGATTAGTAAATATGGCAAGCTAAAGTATAATCTTATGACCAGCTAAACTTTGAGCCTGTCCCTGTCAGAAGGATGCTGGTAACTGCCATTTTGACTCCACCCCTCAAATGAGGGGCAGCAGCACTGATTGAAAATCACAGTGTTGATAGGGACTGGCTTCTTTCCACCCAGATCTCATTGCAGCTCCAACCTAAACCCCAGCCCCATCTCCAGGAAGGAAGGAGCTGGAGGGGCCTGCACCACCTCTCTGGGAAACTGCAAGCCACACTGCGTAGGCCAGTGCCCATCCTCCTCTAGCAGTGCAAGCTGCCTCAGGAGCTATTCTGTGGCTGGTTTTAGAAGTTCAATTTCCCATAAATGGTGGAGAAAGAGACAGTTCTCTGCCAACCTCAGCTACTGATTAGTGAGGTAGTGAGTAATTAGTGAGTAATTACTGGTTACTGATTAGTGGACTCATCTGGCTAAAATATAATCCTAGAAACAGCTAGGGTTTGAGCCTGTCCAAGTTGGAAAGAATCCAGTAGCTGCCATTTTGACTCACTCCTGGCATGAGTGGAAGCATGGTTTACTGAAAATCCAGTGAAGTTAGGTACTGGCTTCTTTCCACCAAGATTGGACTGCAGCCCTAGCCTAAGCTCCAACCCCACTGCCAGCAGAGAGGAAACTGGTGGGACATGTGCCAGGCTATCCAGGCTACTGCAAGTTCTCTCTGCCAGCACAGACTGAATAGTTGGACACCTGGGGCTGCATCCCTGCACCCCAACATGATAGGAGAGGAGCTTGGTATCCTTGGTCTCTCTGGGCAATGACAGGTTTTTCAGTCCACATGAACTGGTTTGCTGAGTGCCTTCAAATCTATCTCCACCTATGTCTCCCCATAGATAAGAGGGGCTGTAGTTATTATTTTAGGTGCTATTGGGTTGCACAAAACCGATCAGTGGGCACCTGTGTCTCCACCCCATCCCCAATAGGACAAAAGGCAGACTGTGTTTGTCCAGTCTCTCTGGGTAGCTGCAGGTGCTTTTGGCCCACACAGCCTAGACTGGTGTGTACTTGTGGATCCACCCTCACCCCACAATAGGAAACGAATGGGCTGGTATCTCCACATCCTTTCTGGACAACAGAAGACACTTTCAGTCTGCATGGACTGGACTGCTGGATGTGTTTGGATCCACCCTTACTGCCAGTAAGATAAGAGGGTTCTGATGTCTCCATAGCCTCTCCAGACAATGGTGGATACTTTTGGCCTATGGGGAATGAATAGTTTGGGGACTGTGGATCCAACCGCATGCCCTAATAGGATAGGAGGGCGCTGATATTTCCTCAGACTCTGCAGGCAATGATAGGTATTCTCAGCCTAAAGGGACTGAACTGTTGGGCATCTATAGAACCACCACCACCACCCAATATGATGGAAGTGTCTGGAGTTCCTCAACATCTCCAGGCAACAGTGAGTAATTTTAGCCTACAGGAACTGAACTGTTGGATGTTGGTGGCTCCATTCTCACCCCCTATATGGCAGAAAGAACAGTACACCCTCATCCTCTCAGGGCAACTGTAGATATATTCAGGTCACATAGATTAGATTGTTGGGCACTCCAGAGGGTCCATTCCCCACCCCAGCAGGAAGGGGCTTTAGTGCTATCTCAGCTTACCTGGGCAACTGTAGTCATTTTGGACACATGCAGCTGACTGTGGCCAAAAATTTTAGTTCTAGCCCTACCCAAGGTAGGGGTGGAAGAGGTGCAGACTTCATCAGTCTCTCTGGGCAATTACAGACAGTCTTGTCCTGTCCAACTTGGATTATTATACACAGCTTCAGATCTGCCCCTACCCCTGACAGAAGAGAAAAGTGGGAGAAGATTCATCAATTCCTGGGGCAATGTGGGCAGGTTCAGTATCCATAGCTTACAGCACCAACTACATCCTTGATTCTACTACACAATGAGCAAGGGAGAAAAGAAAAGAAAGCCCTAAACTAAAAGGAAAACCTGCAACCAGAATAAACATATCTAGCAATCCAGATGCAAAAACACCTACAAAAAATTACAATCCATACCAAGAAACAAGAAGATATGGTCCTGTTAAAGGAACAAGAAAAGCCTACGGATGATATAAAAAGTGTTGAGACAACTAATAGTAGATGTTCAAACAAATATTCTTAATAAATTCAATGAGATGGCAAAAGAGATTAAGGATATTAAGAAGACACTGGGTTAACACAAAGAAGAATTTGAAAGCATACATAGAAAAATTGCAGACCTTATGGGAATGAAAGGTACCATAAATGAATTTTAAAATACACTGGAGGCATGTAACAGCTGATTCGAGAAAGCAGAAAAAAGGATTAGTGAGCTTGAAGACATGGTCTCTGAAAGCAAACTTACAAAAGAATAGATGAAGAAAAGAATGGAAAAAATTGAACAGGGTCTCAGGAAACTAAATGACAGCAACAGATGTTCAAACATACATGTCATGGGTGTGGCAGAAGGAGAAGAGAAGGGAAAAGAGGCAGAAGAAGTATTTGAGAAATAATGGAAGAAAATTTCCCAACCCCATTGAAGGACATAGATATCATGTCCGAGAAGGACAATGTACTCCCATCTGAATAAATCCAAATAGACCGAATCTGAGGCACATACTAATCAGAATGTCAAATGCCAAAGACAAAGAGAATTCTGAAAGCAGAAAGAGAAAAGTAATACATAACATATAAGGATACCCGAAACAATTTAGTGCCAATTTCTCATTAGAAATCATGGAGGCAAGAAGGCAGTGGTATGATATATATAAGCAACTTCAAGAGGAAAACTGCCAGCCAAGAATTTTATATCTGGCAAGATTATCTTTCAAAAATGAGGGCTAGATTAGATTATTCACAGATAAACAGAAACAGAGAGTTTTTATCAAAAAGACTGGCTTTGCAGGAAATACTAAAGGGAGTGTTACAGCATGAAAATAAAAGACAGGAGAGAGAGGCTTGGAAGAGAGTCTAGAAATGATGTCTGTATCAGTAACGGTAACTAAAAGTGTCATAAAAGTGGTGAAAATAAAATGACAGATAAAACTAATATCAAAATGGATTAAACAAGAACTGCCTTTACAGTAATAATATTGAATATTAATGGATTAAATGCCACAATCAAAAGATGCAGACTGTTGGAATGGATAAGAAATTATGAGCCCTCTATATGCTGTCCACAACAGACTCAACATAGACCCAAGTATAACAATAGTTTGAAAGTGAAAGGTTGGAAAAAGATATTCCATGCAGGCAGTAACCAAAAAATCTGGGGTAGCTATATAAATATCAGATGATATAGACTTTAAAACAAAACTATTAGAGACAAGGAAGGACATTTCATATTAATAAAAGGGATGATTCACCAGGAAGAAATAAGAAGCATAAATGTATATGCACCTAACCAGGATGCCCCAAGATACATGAGGCAAATACTGGCAAAACTGAAGGGAGAAATAGACTTCTCTATCATAATAGTTGCAGACTTCAATACACCACTTTCAGCATTGGATGGAACATTTGGGCAGAGGATTAATAAAGAAACAGAGAGCTTAATTTATATGATAAATGGACTAAACCTAATAGACATAAACAGAACATTTTACCCCCAAAGAGTAGGATATACATTCTTTTCAAGTGCTCATGGAGCTTTCTCTAGGATAGACCATAATTTGGGTCCCAAAGCAGATCTCAATAAATTCAACAAAAATAAAAATTATACAAAGCATTTTCTCTGATCATAATGGATTAAAGTTGGAAAAAACAAGGGGCAGAAAATGGGAAAATTCACATATAAATGGAGATTAAACAACACACTCTTAAGTAATCAGTGGGTCAAAGAGGACATTTCAAGAGAAACCAGTAAATATCTTGTGATGAATTACAATGAAACCACAACATATCAGAACCGATGGGATGCAGTGAAGGCAGTGTTGAGAGGAAAATTTATGTCCCTCAATGCTTACTTTAAAAAAGAAGAAAGAGCTAAGATAAATGACCTAACTACACAGCTGGAGGAACTAGAAAAAGAACAGCAAACTAATCCCAAAACAAGTAGAAGGAATGAAATAACAAAGATCAGAGCAGAAATAAATGAAATTGAGAACAACAACAAGAAAAAACAATAAAGAGAATTAGCAAAATCAAAAGTTGTTTCTTCAGGAAGATCATCAAATCAACAAGCCCTTAGCTAGACTGACTAAGAAAAATAGAGAAAAGATGGAAATAAATGAAATAAAAAATGAAAATAGGAACATTATTACTGACCCCACAGAAATAAGAGAGATAGTAAGAGGATATGATGAACAACATTATGTCCAAAACAAGTCAAAATAGATGAAATGGAAAAATTCCTAGAAATGTACAAACAACCTACACTGACCCTAGAAGAAGCAGAAGACCTCAACAAACCAAACACAAGTAAAGAGATTGAAACAGTCATCAAACAGTTCCCCAAAAATGAAAAGCCCAGGACCAGATGGTTTCACAGATGTGTTATACCAAGCATTCAAAGAAGATTTAATACCAATCTTACTCAAGCTCTTCCAAAAATTGAGCAAGAAAGAACACTACCAAACTTATTTTATGAAGCCAATATCACCCTAATACCAAAGCCACATAAAGATATTATGAAAAAAGGAAATTACACACCCATTTCTCTAATGAATACAGATGCAAATATCCTCAATAAAATACTTACTAATTGAATCCAACAACATATTAAAAGAATTATTCATCATGATCAAGTGGGTTTTAAACCAGGCACGCAAGGTAGTTAACCCAAGAAAATCAATCAGCATAATGTACCACATTAATAAAGAAGAAAAATCACATGATCTTATTGATTTTCACAGAAAAGGAATTTGACAAAATACAGCATCTTTTCTTGATAAAAATACTACAAAAGATAGGAATTGAAGGAAACCTTCTCGACATGATAAAGACCATACATGAAAAACCCACAGCTAACATTGTGCACAATGGTGAAAGACTGAAAGTTTTCCCTTTGAGATAATAGGGCAAGAAAAGGATGCCCATTGTCACAACAGTTGTTCAATATAGTGCCAGATGTTCTAGCTAGAGCAATTAGGCAACAAAAGAAATAAAAGGCATCTAAATGAGAAAGGAAGACATGAAACTTTCACTATTTGCAGGTGATATGATCTTGTATCTAGAAAGTCCTGGAAAATCTACAACAAAGCTACTAGAGCTAAGAAACAATTTCAGTAGAGTGTCAGGATACAAGATCAATATACAAAAATCAGTGGTGTTTCTATACAACTGTAATGTGCAATCTGAGGAGGAATTCAGGAAAAAAATTCCATTTACAATAGAATTGGATAAAAGAATCAAATATTGAGAATAAACTCAACCAAGGTTGTAAAGCAAGTGTATTCAGAAAACAATAATGCATTGCTAGAGAAATTAAAAAAAAAAAAAGACCTAAATAATTGGGAGACCATTCCAAGCTCATGGATTGGAAGACTAAATATTGTTATGATGTCAATTCTACACAAATTGATATACAGATTCAATGCAATCCCTACAAAAATTCCAATAGCATTTTTAAACAAATGGAAAACACAATTATCAAATTTATCTAGAAGGGTAAGAGGCCCCAAATAGGTAGAAACATCTTAAAAAGGAAAAATGAAGTTGGAGGATGCTCACTTCCAGACTTTAAATCATAATACATAGGTACAGTGGTAAAATAACAAACAAACAAACAAAACACAGCATGGTGTTGGTACATAGACAGACACATAGACCAAGAGACCAATGGAACCAGTGGAACCAAATTGATGGTTCAGAAACAGAGCCTCACATCTATTGCCAAGTGATTTTTGACAAGCCTGTCAAACAAACCCAGCTGGGACAGAATAGTCTATTCAAAAATTGGTGCTGGGAGAACTGGATATTTTTAGCAAAAAAAAAAAAGACCCCTATCTCAAACCACATACAAAAAATAACTCAAAATGGATCAATAGCTCCTAGAAAAAAATTTAGGGAAATCTCTTCCAGACCTGATGGTAGATGGTGGATACTTAAACCTTACACCAAAATCACAAGCAACAAAAGAAAACATGTATAAATGGGATCTCCTCAAATTTAAAAACACTTCACCAAGAAGGTGAAAAAGCAGCCCACTCAGATGGAGAAAACATTTGGAAACCACATATCCAGTAAGGGTTTGATTTCCATTCTATATAAAGAGATCATACAACTCAACAATAAAAGAGCAAGCAATCTAATTTAAAAATGGGCAAAAGATTTAAATAGATATTTCTCCAAAGGGGAAATACAAATGGCCAAAAAGCACATGAAAAAAATGTTCCCTATAAGTAGCTATTAGGGAAATTCAAATCAAAATAACAATGAGACATCACCTAACACTGCATGGAATGGCCATTATTTAAAAAAAAAAAAACAGACAACAATAAGTGCAGGAGAGAATGTGGAGAAATAGGAACACTCTTTCACTGTTGGTGGGATTGTTAAATGTTGAATCCTTTGTGGAAGACAGTTTGGTAGTTCCTTAGGAAGCTAAATATAGAACTGTCATATGATCCAGCAATTCCTCTACTAGGAATATATACAGAAGAACTAAAAACTATGCCATGAACAGACATCTGCACACCGATGTTCATAACAACATTATTCACAATTCCCAAAAGATGGAAAGAACACAAGTGTCCATCAACCAATGAATGGATAAACAAAATGTGGTACATACATAAAATGGAATATTATGCTGCAGTAAGAAGAAATGAAATTGGAACATATATAACATGGATGAATCTTGAAGACATTATACTAAGTGAAGTAAGTCAGACACAAAAGGACAAATATTACATGGTCTCATTAATGTGAACTGAAAATGAAGAATAAACACATGGAGTTAAAACCTAGAGTATAGGTTATTAAGAGATAAGAGGACATTTGAGAAGAATTACTGATGCTTAATGTTTGTAGAAGTTTTAATTAATGACTGAAAAAAGTGTGGAAATGGATAGGGTTGATGGTAACACAATATAGTGAGTAGCAGCTGGTTTATAAATGTGATTGTGGATGAAGTTTAGTCAGGGGAAGTGAATGTCAATTGACAGCTAAAGAATAATCTAGGGACTAAATAACACATGAATCCAGAGGTAGTCGAGAATTGTGTTTTAAGGTACAAATGCAAGAAAGTTCTTCTGTGAGTTAGAGCAGATGTACATTATTATTGCTGGGTGGTGGGAATATGGAAAAGCATGGAAAAAGTACAATTGGTCTGACCTATAGACTGTGGTTAACAGCAATACTAAAATATCTTGCATCAATGCCAAATATGTGCTGTGTTGATAATGGAAGTGTACGGAAAAAGTGTGCCAAAAGTATGGCATGGACCATGGTTGGTAGTAATAGTCTCATGATATTATCTCATAATCTGTAACCAATATTCCACCACACTGTGATGTGTTGGTGAAGGGGTGTTGTATGGGAATTCTACACATGTGTGTGATTGCTGTGTAAGTTCACAACCTCTGTAATAAAAATATATTTTTTAAAAAGAGGGTGGGTTGCGGAAAAATACACCAAATAGAAGACAGGTACTATAGTTAGTAGTAATATTTTGATGATGCTCTTGCATAGATTGTAACAAATGTTTCACAATAATGCAAGGTGTTGGTGGAGGGGTGATGTATGAGACCACTGTATAATGTCATTCATGTTTATTTTGTAAGTTTACAACCTTTATTATAAAGTTATTGTTTATGCATGTTCTATATGAATGATATACTTCAGTAAACATATTTTTAAAAAATACATCTAGAGGGGAGCAGATGTAGCTCAAGTGGTTGAGCACCTGATCCCCATGTACTAGGTCCAGGGTTTGATCCCTAGTACCTCCTAAAAACAAACTAAACAAATAATGAAAAAACCAACTTTCATTGGGAAGTGGCAGTGATTCAGTGCTTGCTTCTCATGTATGAGGTCCTGGGTTCAACCCCTGGTACCTCCTAAAAAAAACCCCCACACAATTAGAGATGATAAAAAGCAGGATTCAAATTAAAGTATAACTGAAACAATTATGTGGAAAATACAATTGAGAAATACTCCCAGAATACAGAAGAAAAACAATAAAAGAGATGTAAACTGTGGGACAATGGTAGATATGGACAACAGAGTTCTCTAAAACATCACATGTCAGTAGAGAGTGATCCAAAGTTTTCAAGGGAAAAGCTTGTGACTAGGGAATGTTGAACCTAGCTGCATTTTAACTTATGAAGGAAACAGGCATTCATATATTTTAAGGTTCAAATATGCCATTCACATAACTTTCTTGAAGAAATGAGAAACCTTTAGTGTACTGAAAGACAAATCAAAATGAATAATTTAATAATAGGATATTTGTTATCAAGGGATAGCAGATCTCCTAAGGGACTAGTAACAAGCACAAAGCCACCACAAGTTCTTAGAATCTGCACTTAGCAAATAGCACTGGTTGAACTGGGTTCACTGTTGAAACTGTAAGAACATGTAATGTGTTGGCATCTGGATTTAGCTTAAAAGCAAACCATTTCTTTATGATTTGTTATTCCTCCAAGGACACGGATGTGTAATTGGGCTCAAATGATTGTTCTGGAAAATCCTCTACCTCAGGCATTATGACAAGATTCAGAAGTTCAATTAAATAAGATTACATTACAATGATGTTACAAAGAAAGGAACAACTCCTGATCAGAAAAAAAGACTGAAAGGATGTACCTCAAACTGTAAAATAAAATGATTATTTTTTAAAAATACACTCAATTGTTGGAGAGGATGTGGAGAAAAGCAGAGGGACATGCATTCAGTGCTGGTGAGAGTAAAATAGCGAAGACTGCTGCTGCCATGTGGAAGACATTTAGCCAGTTCTTCAAGAAGCTAAGAATCAAGTTGCACCCTGGTCACAGCAGCATGATTGAGAGACAACACTTGATGTAATGAGGGAGGGTTCTTTAAGAGGGAGCAGGATCTGAGTTGGATCCCTTGGGCCTGGTCACACCTCTGGACAGATGCCTGCACTTCCAGCCCTTCTCCTATCCAACCCCCAAAGCCCTTCCCCACCCAACCCCATGAATCACTGTGGTGCCCTCTGAGGTATGTACTGTTGTCCACAGGGATCCTGTCCTGTTTCAGACACAAGGAATGCTCCATCTTGTGGTTCCCAATACATCTGTATCCATCTCCTGAAATAAACATTTTCATTTTACAGTGTCCATGTTAGGAAGCCAGTTAGTTTTGCATTTTCTCTTTACGGGAATGGAAGATAAACTATATTCCTCCTTTCACATCCTCTTTGGAGATATTCAAAAGGAAAAGGAAGTCCCACCATGCAGCCATCATGACTACCTTCTTGCTAATTTTCTTTACCTTATTTTGTTGCTTCCTCAGCAGTCTGAGTTCCTAGGTAAAAAGGTACAAACAGTAAAAAGGGCTTCCTCAATTTCCCATTTCTACACCTCTCATACATTCTGTGAGAAGACAAGGAACACACTTATGCCTAAATAAGTTTCTTTATTTTTAACCTGTGTTCATTTGTCATGATGCTACATAATTTGGTGGCTCCCTAATGCAGAAATGCACAAAAGTTAAAAAAATAAAAACAGTTGTAAAAAAAATCTTCATCATTGGAGTTTTGGTGGCCCACATCCCATTTGCAAACCAATGCCATATTCTACATTCTGCAGCTGAGAGAAATGTTGGATTGGAAAAACTGCCTCACACCCAGTGAATTTGGGGTGCTCTGCATGGGTTACTGTATTTACTTTGACCACAAGAGACAGGTGACCCCAGTTTCAAAACCAGGCTGTGAGAGTCAAAAAAGAAACTGAAGCTTGCCAAACAGAAAGCTGAGATTTCCAGGTTATCTTCTTTGACATCTGCCAAATCTGTTCAGTAATTCTTCCTTGAAGGTACATTTTAAACCCATTGGCAAAATTACCTACCCATGACCCGCAACTGACTCCAACAAGTCTCACCTGCTCCAATGACAGATGGCCAAATGTTAGTCCCATCCATCAAAATGACACACCCATAACCCCCAATTGGCACCAGGAAGTCTCCCTGCCAAAATAACAAATGGCAGAAGCCTCACCCTCTGCCCCTGAACAAACAGGATATGCCTTACCTCAAAACTGGTCACAAGATTGTTGTACATCCCTTTGGGCATTCTGACACATACATCACATACTCCCCAAGACACCCTCTCAACATGGTAAAAGTCAGAATTTTTCATTGTTCTCACTAATTCCCTACCCCCAGACTATTTAAGAACAAACCGGAGTCATCCGGGCAGGCTGAAGTCTCACTTCAGACCTCTGCCATGCCAGTGATATGATAAACTTCTCTGCCTGAACTTTGATCAGTCTTTGAGCCACATTAAACCAGGACCTAATATTTTGGTACTGAAACCTGGGAGGCCTCACTGAGAAAGATCAAATCTTAGAGGTGTTGTTCCTCTACCCTGCCATTCCATCTTCACCAACCAACACTAGACACTGACTCATCTTTGAGTGAGTCTTGGGAAATCTCTGTAGGATCCTGTCATTTTTTTCGTGACTTGCCTCCTTTTTCTCCAAAAATCCTAGTGTTAGGTAAGTGGTCCTCTCCAGCATCAAGGAAATGTCATCTTTGCCTGACCTCCCATCTCCAAAGATGGGCTTAACTGGTTTGAGAATAAGAAATCCAAGGACGCTTGCATCTCTTCTCTCATACACTGTTTTCCAAAGAGGTCCTTGGACTCACTCTTCCTTTCACCGACCATAGGAAATTCCCAATCACTGCCTCCAAAAGAAACTCCTTTGGGGTGTCTCATCCACAACCTTAAAACCCTCTATCCTGTGGGAGAAATTAAACGAAAGCAGCTTGTTTTTTACTCTACCATTATTTGGTTTCAATTTAAATTAGATGACAAAAGCCAGTGGTCTGAAAATGACTCTTTTGTCATTCAATTTCTACAAAAACTCAAGAACTATATCGAATACAATGGCAGGTGGTCTGAGGTTCCCTACATCCAGGCCTTCTTCTTTCTCTGCAACTGTCCCTCCCTCTGCCAGTCCTGCACCACCTATCAAATCCTCCTTCTCCACAGCTGACCCCCTCTCCTATGCACAGAAGATCCCTCTTCTGACTTTGATGCTTCTGATCATGCCCCTCCCCCTCCTCACTCTTATGCTCCCACAACTCCCTCAGATTCTTCATCTCAAACTCCCACCTCCCCAACAAGTTCTCCCCAATTCTCTCTGTTTACCCATTCCCAAAACCAGGGCCTTCCAACTGAACACCATGAACCACCACTGCACACAGCAGCCCCAGTACTGCCATTTAGGGAAGTGGTGGCCATGTCCATGTACATGCTATCTTCTCACTTCCCAACCTTTCCATATTGAAAAATGCTTGGGTTCTTTCTCCACAGAGCTTTCACAATATATCAAAGATTTCCAATACCTTAGTCATATGACCTAAACTTCAAAGACCACTTCCAAGGAAAGTCTCATATTTGAGCTACAGCCACTTCTTTCACAGACACCCTTCACACTCATGACCCAAACCAATACCCAGCTGGCCCCACTGCCATCCCCCCCAATGCCCCAGATTGAAACTACCAACCCAACTCCCTGGACCTTACCTGCATGTCCCACTTCCTTAGTTGCATAATAGAAGGACTAAAAAAGGTATCCCTAAAAGCCATAACTTTTGATAAAATCCAAGAAATAACACAAAAACCTGATGAAAACCCCACAGCCTTTATGAGCTGACTCACAAAGTAATTTTAAAATATACTAACCTTGATTTCAATTCTGAAGCAGGAAAATTTTATCTCCACACTCATTTCATCTCACAATCCATCCCAGATATTAAGAAAAATTTGCAAATACTAGAGAATGGGCTACAAACCCCTCAAAAGGACATCATTAAAACTACCTTCATGGTCTTTAACAATAGAGATGAGGAAATTAAACAACAAAAGATCAAATGAGATCTAGCTTAGTACCATTTCATTGCAGCCACCATTCAAGACAGCTGAAAGAAACCATTGAGCTCCACATGAATTCTGCCACAATCCTGCTTCAAGTGTGGCAGAGAGGGATACTGAACAAAAGCATGCCCCAATCCCTGTGCTCCAACAAGCCAAAAAGCAGCAGCTCTGAAGCTAGGCCCTAAACCAGAGCCAAGATTGTCCCTCCCAGAACTACTGGGCCTAGCCACTGAAGACTGATGCTGCCTGGGCTCGAAGGCCCCCTTCATCTTCATTGCTGAAGCTGAACCCAGGGTAATCATAATGGTTGCAGGTAAGCCAATCTCCATTTATTGGACACGGGAACCACTTATTCAGATTACCAGAATATGCTGGAAATTTAGTCCATTCCTCAATCTCTGTTGTGGGAGTTAATGACCAAATAAATCCCCTCTGGATACAGCCCTTGGCTTATCTCATTGAAACAACCAAATTCACGCATTCTTTCCTAACCAAACTCACCTGTCCTACTCCCTTAATAGAGCAAGACCTATTAGCCAAACTACATGCTACTATTAATCTCCTGATCATAGACACACTGGCAACAGAAGCCCTTTTCCTTCTACTCACACTCCTTGGCCACTCTTAAATGTCCCCCAATCCTGGTAAAACATGTTAAATCTGTAGTGTGGGACACCAAATACCCCTCCATAGCTAAACAACATAACCCCCATCTAGGTCACTATTAAGACTCTTGATCAATTCCCAGACAAGCCCTCTCTCCCCTCAAGTAATACTCAGGTTACCACCCGTTAAAAAACTTCTCTGTGGGACTTCTGTGGCCAACCAACTCATCCACTAACACTCCCATTATAGGTGTGAAAAAGGAAAACAACATCTGCCAAGTAGTCCAAGATCTACAGACAGTTAATGATGCAGCTCAACCCCTCACACCCGATGTGCCAAACCCATACACACTACTTTCACAAATACCTCCCAACAACTCTCATTTCACCATCTTAGATCTCAAAGACACATTTTTCATTATACTCCTCAATAGCTCTTCCCCAAACACCTTCACCTTTACCTGACTGACCCAACTACTAAAGTCACTCAACAACTCAAATGGACCATCTTCCCCAGGGGTTTCACCACAGCCACCACATATTTGGCCAATCCCTAGCCTGTGATCTCTCTATTCTGCCCCCAAACCCCAGAGTTAATTTATAGTATGTCAATGACCTCCTTTTGTGTAACACCTCCCTAAAAATTCCACTGAATACATTATCTCCATCCTCAACTTCTTTGCAAGCAATGGATACTAGATAAACTCCAACAAAAGCCATTTCTTCACCCATGAATTTACATAACTCGGGTTACACATAACCTCCACCCAGAGAAGCTTAGCACAAGAACAAAAAAGCTTATCTCTGAAACTCTTATACCCACAATTATGTCAGAATTTCTATCCTTTTCAGGACTTGCCAAATTTTTCTGTCACTGGGTACCTAAATTTTTTTCTTTTACCAAGATCTTTAATTTCATTTATTTATTTTTATATTTTAAAAGATGCTTAGATTACATAAATGTTACACAAAAATTATAGGGATTTCCATATTCCCCACCTCCCACACCTCCCATAACATCCCACATAAACATCTTTCATTAGTGTGGCTCATCACCTCCAATGGATATACACATCCTGGGGCTTTGCCACTAAGCATGGATCATAGTTCACAATGTAGACCACACTCTCTCCCACACAGATCTGCATGTTATATGCTGATGTAAATTGGCCTATTATCTGTCATTGTAACGCCACTCAGGATAATTCCCAAGTCGTGAAAAAGCAACTGTATAACAATTGCTTTTTGCTTCCCTGCCCCAAAAGTGTCCAATGGCCACTGGCACCACTTCACTGTTGTAATTTCTTCCATTGCTTGAATCACAATATGTCTTCAACAGAATACCATTAAGTCCACTCTAGCCAATAGCTATCCCCCCAATCCTGAGGAATTTGGGATGGTGATGTCCACTCCACCTCCAAGTGAAAGGAGGCTTATATTCCATGGATATGCTGGGTGGGATTATTCTGCCTGCAGGGTAAGCCTCTCTCCATTCCCTGGGATGGCCATTGTCTATCATCATCTCCTCACCAGGTGTCTTGGGTGAGTCCATTGAGCTGTAGAGTAGGATTTGCAGCTCCACTGAGATTCCAGGCACAGTTGGCACATGGGAAGACCAGAGGATCCACTCTCTGGAAGTACACCTACAAACTCCAGCATCACATATAGGTTTGAATAGAAGGGACAGATGGACCATGTGCAGGGAGGACTTATTTGAGTCCAACTCTGTCACTCTCCGGAGCACAGATTCCAAAGTAGAGTCCACTGAAAAAGCATCAATCTCTGGAGCCATTCCCCCTTATATAGTACCTGGATGTCTCCAGAGCCCTCAGGAGCCCCTCTGTGTGGGGTGATATCCACTTTGGTGTTCTATGAGATCCTACTGAGGTGTGCATAAGCGCTACCTCTGGGATGACCTCCCGACTCTCTTTGAAGTCTTTTAGCCACATGAACTCATTTCTCTTTACCTTTTCCCCTTTTATTCAAGGTCGTTTTCCAGTCATAATGCCAGTTGGCACTTGGTATTAATCCCTCATTGCCAGGGAAGCTCATCCCCGGGAGTCATATCCCATGCCGGAAGGAATGTAATGCATTTGTATGCTGAGTGTGGCTTAGAGAGAGACCACATTTGAGCAGCAAGGAGGCTCTCAGGTGGAAACCCTTAGACACCCCATAACAGTAGGCTAAGTTTCAATTACAAGAGCAAAAACTAATAAGGCTAGTCATCAATAACAAGAACCCATCAGTGGACCATCCTCCTTTCCCAGACACTGCCCCTTTTTTGGGAGGACTGTTGCTACTCCCTTGGAGAATGTGGCAGAGCTCTCCAGGCTGGGGATTCAGTATTCCCTCATTTATTGAGTGATTGTCTACTCACTGTGACCATGCCTCACCCCTTGATCATTTGAACAAATTTATATATCTTTCATGTATGTTCAAGTGAACTTCCTCCCATGAAACCCCTATCCCAGATACCCCCCACCAATGATCCTGTCCTTCCCCCTCTGAAACCCTTCTGTGATCCAAACCTTCCTTGAAGATGAAGACCTTATAATAGCCAAATACAATTAATAGGAAAGTGAAATAATAAAGATAAGTTTAAATACAAGAGATAAAATACAGGGAAACTTAAAAAGACACTAGAAATAAAATAAACTTAAAGGATTGGGATATTCAGCAAATGGGAAAAAACAAAAAAATTGAAAAAAAAATTTTTTTAAACATTTTTCCTTTTATCACTGCATAATCAGATGTCCAGTACAGAGGTCCCATATATCACATTTCCACCAACACCTTGCATTTTTGTGATCCATTATTTACAAACTAGGCAAGAGCATAGTCAAAATATTACTAGCTATAGTCCATATCTCACATCAAGTGTATTTTTCCATTAATTATTTCATATTGTTTTAAATTTTTGTAACTTATCAGTTATTTTTAAAAATATTATTTCATTTTCTTATTCATTTTATTAGGTAATTTTGTCAGCTTCATTTTTGGAGGTTTTGGATCATAGAAGGGACATAATGGCATGGGAGGAACACTGGTACAGGATGTCAATGATTTGGGGGCACATGGGAAGTGGTTCCCCTGGGACCATGACTCCAAGACATATGAATATGTTGCAGTGTTCATGGGACATTATTTCAGTGGGTGGAGATGAATACAAAAACCAAAAGAATATTGTATTTCCATCCTGAAGAGTTCTGCTAGATTTCCTTAAAGGATATCAAAATCCCCCAAGTGCAAGGACAATGTCTAGTGAAGGAAGACAGACCATTATGCCAGGCCATTGATATTGATGATTGTACTTGTGAACCTTTTCTTGTGAAATTGAAACTTATCTGATATTATATATTGTCTGAGTTACCTCCTGATACCCTCCTTGTTGCTCATATATGGCCTCTGTATAAGCCAAACTCAGCATACAAACAGACTACCTTCCCCTTGGCATGGGACATGACTCCCAGGGATGAGCCTCCCCGCACCAAGGGATTATTAGTAAGCACTACATAGACATGCATCTTGAAAAAGACGTTGACCAAAATGGGGAAAGTGTAAAGAGGAGTGAGATTTTATGGCTAAGGAATTTCAAAGTGAGTCAGGAAGTCATTCCAGAGGTTATGCTTATGCAAGACTCAGCAGGATCTGATTGACTGCCACAGTTAATAGTTTCTCAAATAGTGGTTCTCCTCAGGGCTCTAGAGATATCCAGAAACTATAAGCAGGGAAGACAACTCAGGAATTCAGCACTATCAGTGGGCCTTACTTTGGAAATTTTTCTCCCAGTGTAACAGAGTTAGACTCATTTATAGGTTCTCTACAAATAGCTCTTCTGCCTCTTTTACTTGAACCCATAATTAGCACTAAATTTGATAATTATGTTTCCCGTAGACTTAAATCTTTGGTCAATCCATGTGTCTGTTGAACACTGAATTTCAGCAAAGTTGCAACACCTACTCTCCTGTTCTTTGGACTTACCCAGGGCAACTAACAAGGTGATGATGATGAACAATGCCCATCCCAAGGAATAGAGAGTATCTGCAACTGCAAGCAAGATAACTCCATCCATATGCATGATGGGATCTAAGCTCCCTCTCAATTAGAAGCAGAGTGGGAATCACCATCTGAAAATCCTCAAGATAGGGGAATGAACAATGGACTAAAGAAAATAGTTTTCTACTTCAGACTTACTCTGTTAGCAATGGAAGAGCTCATATCATTAATGTAAAGGCAGTGGTCAACAGAGTTTCTGTGGGATGGGAGAGAGAATCATAGGTGTAATATGGGGGCATTTTTGGGACTTTAGAGTTGTCCTGCATGACATTGCAGTGAGAGATACAGGCCTCTGTACATTTTGTCATAAATTACAAAATTGTGCAGAACAAAGTGTAAACTATAAGGTAAACTGCAGTCCATGTTTAGCAGCAACGCTTCAATATGGGTTCATCATGTGTAACAAATGTACCACACTAATGAAGGACATGGGAAAGTTTGGGAGAGGGAGAGAATGAGACATATAGGAATCCCTTATATTTTTATATCACATTTATGTAATGTAAAACTTCTT
>JAQZBX010028929.1:0-27584 GCA_029593785.1 Cabassous unicinctus
TGCCCCAGTACCTCAAAAAATATATATGTAATTTAGCAACATAATGCTACTTGCTAACCAAAATGCATATACAAGATAAAAATATGCAACGTCTTTGTCTCTGACATAGCCTTTCTGCTATAGCAGTTAAGCTATCAAAAATACTGGAGGGAGTTTACTATAGTATCTGTAGAGTAAAATAAACCATGAAACAGGTATCCCAGCTACTAAAATGACACAAATTTCAATAACATTAAAATCAAATCAACACAAACTATTTTTATCTCTAACCCAAGCCCTGCCCATTCCATGAATTCATTGGGTATTTTTCTACCAAATAAGACGGGGAGGGGAGGAAGGGAAAGGGGGAAAGTTTTGTGATAGTATTGAGAAAACAGAATAAATTCTTAAAGCAAGGTAAGACCACAAGATCCAGATACAAAATGATACACTTAATAGGGTGACCTGCAGTGAGTTATACAAAC
Source organism: Cabassous unicinctus (assembly GCA_029593785.1). Classification (NCBI taxonomy): domain Eukaryota; kingdom Metazoa; phylum Chordata; class Mammalia; order Cingulata; family Chlamyphoridae; genus Cabassous; species Cabassous unicinctus. Next base: position 465 of record JAQZBX010028929.1, read on the forward strand.
TAGTAACATTTAATTGACCTGACTGTTCACAATCTCTGGAAAACACACAAAAGTATGAGACATGGGATTTATACCAAGGAGCTTAAAATATAGTTACTTTGATTGAAATATGAAAATTTGAAAATCAAATTAATAAGCAAAAGCATTTGTATTAGTTTCCTATTACTTCTGTAACAATTTATCACAAATTTAGTGGCTTAAAACATCATAAATTTATTAGCTTACAGTTCTAGAGGTCACATGTCCAAAATCAGTCTCACTGGGCTAAGGTCAAGGTGTCAGGAAAGCTAGTTTCTTCTATAGGCTCTAGAGAAAACTGTTCCTTGCCTTTTTCAGCTTGCCTGCATTCCTTAGCCCATGGCGGCCCTTTCTTACATCTTCAAAGCCAGTAGTGTAGTATCTTCAAATTTCTCTTCAATGGTCTCCCCTGCTACCATAGTCATATCTTCTGTGATTCTGCTTTCATAGTTGTGTCACCTGCTCTCACACTTACCCTCTTGCTTCCCACTTATAAGGATCCTGGTGATTACATTGCTCCTCCTTGCTGGATAATCCAAAATAGTCTTCCCATCTCAAGATCCTTAAATTAATAATAGCTGCAAAGATTTTTGCCATGTGTGGTAGTCTGAAGTTGTATGTCCCCACAGAAGGACATGTTCTTAAATTTAATCTATTCTCGTGGGTGTAGACCCATTGTAAGTAGGATCTTTTGATGAGGCTACTTGAGTTAAGGTCTGACTCACTTCATTCAGGATAGGTATTAATCCTATCACTGGAAATCGTTATAAACAAAATGATTACAGAGTGAGAGAGAAAGCCAATTTCTGGAAAATGAGTCCCCAGAGAATAGTGCCCCTTGTGAGGACTTAACTGAACATGGAACCAGTCAGCCATTTCACTGCAAGTCAGGATTGGAGGTGCAGTTATCCAGGAGGGATCTGTGGAAAGTCCTACCATCTGATGGTCCTGGACCCTTGTTTACTACATGCAAAACCGACAAGTTCTTTGTGAGATCTATTTGAATGTAACCATTCCCAGCCTTGACTAGCAACATATTGAGGGAAAAATGACTTCAAAGACAGAACCATGGAAGCTGATGATTTCCATCTGCCTCCACCCCATCCTGGACCTTAGACTGGGAAATAACTCTCCCCTTGGTGTATCTTGTGTTTAGGTGATGAGATTTCCTGTTCCAAGTCCTGTTCCTTGGCTTGAAGGCATCTTCTCAGGCCGAAAGAGTGGACCCACCCATGTATGTGAAAATGCCCCAGAGCTTGGACAGGGCAGACCTTCCACCCTGTTGTTCAGGTAGATTGTTACCACCCTAGGTTTCTTAGATGCCTGGGGGATTGCAGAGAGGCCAGCCACCACTCCAGTGCTTCAGGAGGGTGGAACCTAAAGTCTAGTCACCACCCTGATGCTTGACAAGGATGGAGCCCAGAGTCCCGCTACCACCCTGATGCTTGATGGGAGTAGAGCCTTCACCCCAGTGTTTGAGGAAAGCATGGCTACTGTGCAAGCACTTGGAAAGGATGGGGCTGCTGCTCCAGGAGGCCCTGAGGGCAAAACATCATTCTATAGATAACTCTCAGATCTTGAAATCTAATGGAGTGTGCCCTGCAGAGTTTTGGAAATGTTTGGGTCCCATAACCCCTGTTTTTCTTCCAATTTATCCCTATGGGAATGAAAATTTTCATTCTATGCCTGTCCTTCCATTGTATATTCAAAGCAGATAACTTGTTTCCTAACTTTCACAGGTCCACAGACAGGGGGAATTGTGCTCCAAGTCAGAACACTGATTTTCATGCAACTTTGCACTTAATATTGTTACTGAAATCATTTAAAGCTTTTGGGATATTGTGATGGAGTAAATGTATTTTGCATATGGAAAGAACATGCCTTTTTGGGGTGCAGAGGGTGGAGTGTGATGGTTTGAAGCTGTATGGATCCTAAAAAAGTATGTTCTTAAAACTAATCCATTCCTGTTTGTATAAACCTATTGTAAGTGGGACCTTTTGATTAGATTAAGTTACTTCAGTAACCTAATCCTCCTATTGGAGTCCTTTATAAATGGGATGAATACAGAGAGAGAAAAGAGAAAACCATGGAAGCAAGAAACTGAAGGCTACAAAACCCAGAAGAAAAGGGAGAGACCAGCAGATGCCACCATGTGCCTTGTCATGTGATAGAGGAGTCCAGAATTGCCAGCAGCCAGTATTTAGGAAGAAAGCTTGCTTGATGATACCTCAATTTGGACAGTTTTCTCAGCCTTGGAACTGTAAGCTCATGAACTAATAAATACCCATTGTAAAAGCCAGCCCATTTCTGGTATATTGCTTTCAGCAGCCTACCAGGCTATAACACCATCTTTATTTTATTTTCTCTATGCCTTTGTTCCATCTTTCATTGTATTTTTCCTTGTATCATCCTAATGACATCCTGAGTCCTTAAAGGAAGTGTCTATCTTTCTCATCTTCACCCCCCTCTTACCAAGCATCTAGTACTATGCATTACTGAGAGTAAATGCATGGTAAGCATATTAAAATGAATTGAAAATAACACCTCAGAACAAGAGATATCTCAAGGAAACTCTAGGTTAATTTTAAAAGGGCTGGAAACACAAGAGAAATTAATGTCACTATGGAGTTTAATGAGATGAGGAAATGTCATAGATTGAGCTGGGACTTGATAGATGAGTGCAATTTTGGTAGAAAAAGAAAGGCTCATAGCAAAGAGTGTGGGTTGGTACAGAATTCATATGACCATAAAGGAAATATGGAGAAAAAGAAAACTAAATTATGAGTAGAGATCGTCTCTTGGTTCTGGGACACTTCTATTACACTGTTGCAGTAAATCATAAATATTTCATGTTCACTTTAATTAGAAATTGTCATTGCAGAACAGCAGGGATTTTTCCATATTGTGCAGTGATTCATTCAGTCATTCATTTAATTATTTATTGAGGGTTTACTATGGTGATTTATGCGTAGTAAGGGCTGTGACTCATACTAAGGAGCCTACCACTTCAAAGAGGGAGAAAAGGAATTGAGGGAGGAGAGCGCTGAGAAGGAACTGGAAAAGAGCATGTCACCTCTGGCCATATCAACTCCATCGGAGCCTACAACTTTTAAGAATACATGGGAACATGTCAGGAAAAAAGGGGTACCCTTAACCTCTAATGTAAACAGTGAAGGACCCTAGACATTTTTGATATACCTCTTGCCTACGAAATGTAGTGTCCTTAGCAAGACCATGGCCTTTGAGTCAAGGACCTTGCTCAAGGGTGCATCTAGCGAGACAGAACTACATTACATATGTCTACACATGTGCACGTCTTGGTCCTCATATGTTCTTTAAAGTAAACAAAGACTTATTGAGTGCTTACCATATACCAGGAATTAATTATAATTAACATCATTATAGCATAATTTTAAGCAATAATTGGTACACTTACAAAAATTAGCAATAAATGGGCTCTGCTCCCGAGGATTTTTTTGCCTAGTGAGGGACACAAAAACAGACAATTAAAATTGGATGTTAATTGGGCAATTAAAATTGGATGCGATTAGAACTATGAAAGCCATTTGAACCAGATGTTATGGAACCACTGTGTTCCTTGCCCCCAGACCTGATTCTTTGAACCTTGACCCCTCTTACTCTTCTGCTTCTCCGCTTACCTGTTCTATGGTTGCCTTCATTCCTATAGAAATCTTCTATACAAAGAAGATAGCTTTATACTCAAAGAACAATTTCCATATCTCCCTTCTCGACTCACAAGCATCTAACTATCCCTCACCACCTTGGGATAAAGTCTACACCCAAGAGCCTGATTTTCCAAACTTTCTGTAAGTCAACATCATCCTACTAGCCAGCTGATTTCTTCCTTGTCCTCTACCCTCATATATTCAAGCTAAATGAAACCTTTGTTTTTTCTCTTTTACCCCCTGGAATATTCTTTTCTTTGCCCACTATTCATCAAACCCCATGAGTTTTTCAAATTTCTGTTTAAAGTCTACCTCCTGCAGCAAGCCTTCCTGAATGAACCACTAAAAGAAATTATCACTTCAATTTTGATGTTTAATCATAGACCTACTACATTATTCCTTCACTGTAAACTAATGTTTATGCCTTATCCTAAATTCATTGTTAGCAAAGAAAGAAAGAAGTAGGACTCTGTTATATTTGTGTATAGATTCTGAGCACCTTGGGCAGTGGGCAGTGCCTTTCCAGGAAGCACATAATGAATATGTGGTATTGCAATACAGAGCTTGAATGTTGACAAGACAATTACAAAAGTAAATTGAAATATGGTACTTTTATGTTTAAGACTCATCAGCATTAGCAATGTGGCCTGTAATTTCAGAACTTGTAAGGGTATTTAACAGTATTCAAGGTAGAAAAAGCAGACCATTATCATGGTAAGTATTCTAAGAAAATTAATCTGGCAGTCATATGCATGGTGGGTTGACAAGCAGGTAGACTCGAGCAGGAAGACAAGCTATGAGGCTGGTACAGTAAGTCAGGCATATGAGATGAATAAGTGTCTGGACCAGGATTTTACCAAATGCCTGGCATGGCCCATTAGCACCCATAATTATTGAAGTGTTATTAAAGCTCATTTGGCAAATGCAAGTCATCAGAAGTTATTTCCATTAATTGATCAAAGAAAATTTGACTTTTAGCCAAGTAAGGTCAGTTGGAGAGAATCCCAGATTTCCCACGGCAGTGATTTTTAAGCCTCATCTTTGAAGAATCCTTTTGCCACTGAGATTACTATTATGTAAATGTTTGCGTCAATTGTTTTGTAGGAATTAAATATGATATCGTGTATCTTTGGCTACAATAAAAATTACATACTGTTACAAGTCAGTTTTTTTTTAAATCAAAATGTAACATATTGGAAATGATGGTGCCAGTCATAATTGTGGTTTGATTTAAGACATCCAGATGTTTGTCTCATCTCATGCTGTTCTCAATGTTTGGTTGTGCTATTAATTAGAGAGAACTTGAGCTATGCAAGCCTTAGTTTTAGAATACTCATGTAAAAGGTGGACAGTTAATCCAGAATCTTATTATTAACAATCTTTATATCGAGATAAATTGTATATACTGTGAAACACCTAGATATTAAGTATACAATTTGATGAGCTTTGAAATTGTATTCACCTGTGTAACTACACCTTAATGAAGCTATAGAACACACTTCCATCACTCCCAGAACTACCTTTGTGCTCTCCACCTGTCCATCCCTGTCTCATATAAGCACCATTCTTCTAATTTCCATCACTATTGATTAGTTTTACTTGTTTTAGAACTTCATTTAAAGGGACTCATACAATAGGTTTTCTTTTGCCTCTAGGTTTGACTACTCAGAATAGATTTTGATCATCACATTGTGGCTGCATCTTTAGTTCATTCTTTTTAATTGCTGAGTACTATTCTATTTATGAGCACACCACAAATTATTTATGAATTATCTTCATATGGACAATTAGATTGTTTCCAGGTTTTTGCTTTTATGAATTAAGCTGCTATGAACTTTTTTTTACAAATCTCTCTATATATTTTCATGTATTGATTGAATACCTAGGAGTAGAATTTCTGGCTCAGATGGAAGGTGTATGTTTAAATTTATAAGAAACTGTTAGTTTCCAAAAATGGTTGTACCATTTTGCAGTCTTACCAGCTAAGTACGAGCAACTCAGTTGTTTCATCTTGTTTAGTGTTACCAGACTTTTAGTGAGTATGAAATAGTATCGTATTGTGGTTTTAATTTGCATTTCTCATGGTACAATTGATATTAGGCAACTTTTCTTTGGTCATTTGTAGCAGTTTGGCATTATTTATGAATTCCAAAAATCGATATTGGATTAGGTTTGTAAACTGGTTTGTTCCTCTGGGCATATTAGGTTATATTGGATTCAGAGGTTTCACTTTTACTTGATTAAGTTATCAGTAGGACATTGAATGTCCGACCCCTTGGTGGGTGGGGACTCACAGAGAAACTGCACCACAGAGAAGGGAAGTTGGAATTTTGAGCTGGAGCCCCAGAAAGTAAACACACAGAGAAGCAGATACGTGAGGAAGAAGAGAAGTCTTCATTAAACACAGGCAGAGACCCTGGGAAGAGAGATGAGCCGTTCACCTGAGAGTCTACAGCTGTACTTGTGGAGAGAGCAGAGCAGCTGAGCCTGAAGAGAAACAAGCCCTGGGAAGAGAGAAACCCAGGAAGCCTGAACCCTTACAGACATTGGCAGCCATCTTGCTCCAACACGTGGCAACAGACTTTGGTGAAGGAAGAAACTTATGCTGTAGGGCCTGGTAACTGTAAGCTTCTCCCCCAAATAAATACCCTTTATAAAAGCCAACAGATTTCTGGTATTTTGCATCAGCACCCCTTTAACTAATACAGAATTCATGCACCCTTTTTGTGTAATGTATTGTCTTAGCTTCCCAGCCACTTAAAGAAATGCCATACACTGGGTTGGTTTAACAACAGGAATGTATTGGCTCAAAGTTTCAGAGCCTAGGCTTGCTTCCTGCCAGGGTCAATATCTTTTGGCAGGCTAGCAGTCTTTGGGGTTCTTTGGCTTTTTCGTCAATGGCAATGCATGTGGCAGTGCCTTCTCCTTTCTTTTCCAGGTTCCATTGACTTCTGGTTTCTTCCAGTGACTTTCTCGATATATATCTGAAATTCTTTCTGCTTATAAAGGAATCCAGTAATCTGGATGAAAGTGCAATCTGATTCAGTTGACCACACCATAACTAAAAATAATACCTTTAAAAGGTCCTATTTAAAATGGGTTCATATCCATAAGAATGGATTAAGATAATGAACATTTTTTCCTCTGGGGTACATAATTCAACCTGAAGCATGTATATTCAAGTTTTTAACTCATTTTTTAGTCAGTTTGTCTTTTTATTATTGATTTGTAGATTCGTTTATATTTTCTGGATACATGGTATTATTTCAGATATATAGATAGATATAGAAAGATAGATATAGATATATACTGTGAATATTTTCTCTCAGAGTGTAGCATGCTCTTTTCATTTTCGAAATGGAGTCTTTTGATGAGAAGTTTTAAATTTTGAAGTAGTCTAATTTATCAAATTTTTTTCAATATTTAGTATTTTGTGAACCAAGGAATCGTTTCTTATTCAAGGATTGTAAATACTCACCTATATTTTCATCTAGAAATTTTATTTATTCTAGAAGCTGTATATTGTTAATGTTTAGCTTTATATCTATACTCAAGTTTGAATTGATTTTTGTGTGTGGTATGAGATAGGGGTAGAGATTCACTTTTTCCTTATGTTTAGCCACTTGTCTATGTGACATTTATGGAAAAATATTTTCTTTTGCCATTGAATTGCCTTGGCATCTTTGTTAAAAATCAGTTGAACAGATATTTGTGGGTATATTTCTAGAATCTCTATTTGTTTCATTGGTTAATTTATCTTTTACCAAACTGCCTTGGTTACTGTAGCTTTATAGTAAGTCTTGAAATCAAATAATGTAAGTCCTCCAAGTCTCTTTTTCTTTTTCAAGGTTGTTTGCACTATTTCTGCTTTTTCCATGTAAATTTAAAATCAGTCAATCTCTATAAAACAACTGCATTAAATCTTAGATGACATTGGGGATAATTGACATCCTAACAATACTGACTCTTCTGATCCATGGACATGGTTATGTCAACAGTGTATGGTAAATTTCAGTGGAAAGGTCTTGCAGGTCTTTTGTTAAATTATTTTCTAAGTATTTTAATTTTGCATGCTGTATTAGTCAGGGTTCTCTAGGGAACAGAATTAACAGGAGATGTCTGTAAATAGTATGAGATTTTATAAGAGTCTCTCACTTGACCATGGGGAGCCACAAGTCCATGTTCCACAGGCAGGCTGCAAACCAGGGACTCTGATGAAAGTCCAGTGAAGGTCCTTGATGAGTTTCCAGGATACACTGGCTGTCCAAAGACGATCTTGGAAATTCTCTTTGAATGCTGAAATCACTTCCCCTTTTAAGGCATTCAATTGACTGGAAAAAACGCCACTCATTGCCGACAGCAATCTCCCTGGTTGATCGTAGATGTAATCAGCCATCTATGTAGTAAACTCACTGATGACTAAATCCCATAAATGTCCTTGTATTACAAGTAGCTCAGTGCTTGCTGGACCAAACAACTGGGCACAATTACCTGGCTGAGTTGACACATTAGCTTAACCATCACATATGCTAATTTAAATGGAATTATTTTACAAAATTACCAGTTGTTTTCTGCCAGAATATAGAAGTAAATTTGACTTTTATATTGACCTTATACCTGTAAATTTTCTAAATTGACTTAGTAGTTCTAGTAATTCTTTGTATTAGTACCTTAGTGTTTTCTATAAAGACAATCATGTCATCTGGAAATAAAAACAGTTATGCTTGCATTATATGTCTTTCCCTACTAACACCTTTTTTATACCTTTAAGCTTTTTCTCTTTATTTCTATTTTTGCCTTATTGCACAAGTTTATTGTGCAACAGTACAATTTGTTAAATAGAAGTGATAAAAACAGATATTGTTGACTTGTTCACAATCTTAGGGAGAAAGCGTTCATTAAGTATAATGTTAGCTGTCGGTTTCTTGTAGATGCTCTTTATCAGACTGAAGATGTTCCTGTCTATTCTTATTTTGCCGAGAGCTCCTATGATGAATGGATTTGCATTTTATCAAAGACTTTTTCTGCATCATTTAAAGATAATTACATGGTTTTTTTCCCTCCTTAATTTTGTTACTGTGGTGAATTACATTGATTGACTTTCAAATGTTAAACCAATATTTCATTCCTGGAGTAAACCTAAGTTGGTTGTGATATATTAGCTTTTTATATATTGTTAGATTTGATTTGCTAGTATTTAAAGATTGTTGTGTCTATGTTCATGAATGATACTGATCTGTAGTTTTCCTTTCTTATAGTGTATTGGTCTGGTTTTAGTATCAGAGCATTTCCAGCCTAACAAGATGAGTTAAGAAGTTTTCCTTCCACCTCTATTTTGCAATAGTTCTTGTAAGATTAGTATTATTTCTTCATTAAATAGTTAATAGAAATTGCCAGTGAAACCATTAGGGCAGTGGTTTTCTTTAAGGAGAGGTTTTATAATTCGGTTGCTTTAATAGAAATCATGTTCTTAAAGCATACCCATTCCTGCGCCTGTAAACCCCTGCAGATGGGACCATTTCATTAGATTCAGTTAAGGGACCTATGGATTCGATCAATTCTGATTAGATCACTTCAGTTAAGGGTCTTTGATTAGATTGTGGGACTCAGGGTGGGTCTTAATCCTCTTACTGGAGCCCTTTAAAAACAGATGACTAAAGAGCTGCAGACACAGAAGAAAAGCCACAGAGACAGAGGGAAAGAACCCAGGGCTCAGAGAGGAACCCCGGAGAGAGAAAAGCGACAGACAAAGCAGCCCAAAGCAGAACTAGCAGTGGGGTCCAGAGGAGAGGGGAGAAACAAGCGAACACCACCACGTGCCTGATCACCCACAGCTGAACTCGAGGAGAGAGTGAGCCTGGAGGAGACGGGAGAAACCAGCAGAGCTTGCATTGTGCCTGGCCACACGACAGGAGTCCAGGATCGCCAGCAACCAACCTTCGATGAGACAACATCTCTGATGATGCCTTGATTTGGACATTTTCACAGCCCCAGAACTATAAGCTTTTTATTTTATTTTATTTTATTTTATTTTATTTTTAAAGAAGCTGTAAATTACTTAAATGTTACATCAAAAATATAGGGTATTCCCGTATACCCCATCCCTTTCCCCTCCCACACTTTCCTAACTTAACATCTTTCATTAATTTAGTATATTTGTCACAATTGATGAACACATATTGAAGCATTGCTACTAACATGGACTATAGTTTACATTATAGTTTGCACTTTGCCCCACACAATTTTATAGGTTTTGACAAAATGTATAATGGCTTGTATCCATCATTGTAGTATCATGCAAGACAATTCCAATGTCCCAAAAATGCCCCCATGTTGCACCTATTCTTCCCTCTCCCTCCCCTCAGAACTTCTGGTGACCACTGTCTTTATATCAATGTACAAGTTCTTCCATTTCTAGAATAATAATAAGTCTACTTTAGCCCATAGTTGCTTTCCCCTCTTATATTTGTTCATTCCTCAAGCTCGAGGATTTTGTGATGGTGATACCCTTCCTGCCTCCGAATGAGATGGGGCTTAGATCCCATGAGGCAGATGGTTGGAACTGTATTGTTTGCAGTTGCAGACACTCTCAGCTTCCTGGGATGGGTGTTGTCCATCATCGTCCTTTTGTTAGTTGTCCTGGGTGAGTCCAATGAACTGGACAGTAGGTGTGTTACAACTCTGCTGAGATTCAGGGCTCAACCAGCATATGAACAGACTGAAGATTTAAGTCTCTGGGACACATTTTTAACAAGTGTAGTGTTAATTATAAGTTCATATAAAAGAGGCTGAAGAACCATGTGTAGGGAAACTATAAAAGTATATGAGCAAAATGTAAACCATAATGTAAGCCATTGACCATGGTTAGTAGCAATGCTTCAATATTTATATGTCATTTGTAATAAGTGTACCATACACATGTAAAATGTTATTAATAAAGGAGAGTGGGAGAGTGGGAGGGGTTTGGGTATATGGGAATCCCCTATATTTTCTATGTGACTTTTCTGTAACCTAAAGCTTCTTTGAAGATAAAATGGAAAAAATAAGACACTGGGGAAACATACTTAAGAAATTGTCACTGTACATAAAAGATCTTATGGTAATGAAAATGCAATGAATTTTATTATTTTATTTTTTATTTTTTTATTTTATTTATTTTTTATTATTTTGTTTGTTTTTGGGGGGACTTTGTTTTTGGTGAGGTTTTGGATCACAGAAGGATCACAGCTGTGGCAGGGGAGGATCACTGGTGCAGGGTGTTGGTGATGGGGGGATGTATGGGGAAGGGTGCACCTGGGGCATGCCTCTATGGCATATGAATATGTTCAAGTAGTCACAGGGTGTTGTCACAGTGGGTGGAGACCCACACAATAACTGAAAGAATATTGAATTCCCATCTTGGAAAATCCTGCTACAGTCTCTAATAGAGCAGCAAGAATCTCCCAAATGGGCAGTGCCTAGTGAAGGAGGGCAGAGCATTATGCCATGCCCTTGATATTGATTTTACTTATGAACCTTTTCATTTGAAATGGAAACATAGCTTAGTATTATATATTGCCTAAGAGTTACCTCCTGAAAGCCTCCTTGTTGCTCAAATGTGGCCTCTCTCTCAGCAAAACTCAGCATATAAACATAATACCTTCCCCGCCACCACCCACCTGCCAATGTGGGGCATGACTCCTGGTGATGAGCTTCCCCAGCACCAAGGGATTATTATCAAGTACTGACTAGCAATGAATTTGGAAAAAGACCTTGACCAAAAGGCAGAAATATTAAGTACAAATGAGTTTTTATGGCTAAGAGATTTCAAAGTGAGTCGGGAGGTTATTCCAGAGGTTACGCTTATGCATGTCTCAGCAGGATCTCACTGACTGCCACAGGAAACAGTGCCTGAAGCAGCTGGGCTCCTGAGGGCTCTAGAGACATCGAAACACTATAAGCAGGGCAGACAATCTCAGGAATTCGGCACCCTGTCAATTGGCCTTACTTTGGAATATATGCTCCCTAATGTAACAGAGTTAGACTTATTTATAAGAACTATAAGCTTTTAACCTAATAAAGTCCCATTGTAGACACCAACCCATTTCTGGTATATTGCTCCCAGCAGCTTTTAGCAAACTAAAACAAAAATTGATACCGCAAGAGTGAGTTGCTGCTGCTATGCAAATACCAAAAAATGTTGGAACAGTTTTATAAATGGGGAATGTGTAGATTCTGGAAGAATTGTAAGATGCTTGATAGAAAAGGCATAGATTTCTTTGAAAAGAGTGTTAGTAAAAATATGGATGCTAAAGTTCCTTCTGATGAGGGCTTAGAAATGATGAGTGTGTCATTGCAAACTGAAAGGAAGGTGATCCTTGTTTTAAAGTGTCAGAGAACTTGGCAAAATTGTGTTCTGATGTTGGAAGGAAGGCAGAGTTTGAAAGTGATGAGTTTGGATAGTTAGCTGAGGACATTTCCAAACTAAATGTGGAAAGCACAGCCTGGCTTCTCCTTGCAGCTTATAGCAAAATGTGAGAGGAAAAGGATAAGCTGAAAACTGAACTCCTGGGCACAAGAAACCAGAAATTGGTAGTTTGGGAAATTCTGAGCTTCCGGAAAATGAGTCCCCAGAGAATAGTCCCCCATGTGGGGATTTAACTGAACTTAGAACCAGCCAGCCATTTCACTATAAGTCTGAATTGAAAATACAATTATCCAGAAAGGATTTGTGGAAAATACTATTGACTGATGGTCAGGACCCTTGTGAACTCCATGCAAAACCAACAAGCTTTTTGGGAGTTCTGTGTAAATGCAACCACTGCCAGCTTGGACTAAAAATTACAGAAAAGGGAGAGATTGAAGGAAAACCAACTTCAAGGCAAAACCATGGAATCTTAGGTCTGGACTAAGACATCTTCTTGGATCAAGAGAAGGATCCCATCCATGTGTGCAGAAAAGATGAGTTTTCCCCAAAACCTCGAGAGGGCAGGCCTTCCACCCTGTTGTTCAGGAAGAGTGCAGGCACCCTAGGCTTCAGAGAGGGTAGAGCATGTTCTCTGGTGATTGGGGAGAGTTTAGCCCCACCCCACTGTGATAAGGGGGTTGAGCCTGTGCCCTGGAGATTTGGGACAGTGTGGCTGTCACCCCCACAGTTCTTGGAGAGTGAGGCCTAGAGTTCAGCCACTACCCAGATGCTTGATGAGGATGGAACCAAGAAGATGGACTCTGAGCAAGTGCTTGGAAGTGGGGAGAATGCTGCTCCACAAGGTCCTGGGAAGAAGAAACCAGTTCTACAGATTACTCTCAGACTTTGCAATCTAATGGAGTATGCCCTACAGGTTTTTGGAAATGTTTGGGATCCATGATCCCTGTTTTCCTTCCAGTTTCTCCCTATGGCAATGGGAACATATTATTCTATGACTGTCCCTCCTTTGTACATTGGAAGCAGATAACTTGTTTTCTAAGTTTAATAAGTCTACAGCTGGAGGGGAATTTTGCCCCAAGGCAGACTGCATGCCTATAATTGATTTTGATGAGAATATATACTTAACATTGTTCCTGAAATGATTTAAGGATTTGAAATATTGTGATAGAATGAATGTGGAAAGAGCATGTATTTTGGGGGTCCAGAGGGAGTAATGTGCTGGTTTGAGTCTTTTGTGGACCCCAGAAAATTCTGTTCCTAAAACAAACCCATTCTTGTGCCTGAAACCCATGGTAGACAGGACCTTTTGATTAGATTCAGTTAAGGGTCCTTTGATTAGATAATTTCCATTATAATTCTCCCAGTAGCTTTTAGCAAACTAAAACACAGGATAATTTAAACTTTCTGTTTTCTCTTGTATCAGTTTGGTAAATGAGTTTTTCAAGGAAGTTGGCCATTTCATTGAAGATTATTGGCATAAAATTGTTCATGATAGTCCCTTATTATTTTTCTGAAACTTTTAGAATATCTAGGGGGGTATCTTCTATTTTATTCTTAACATTTATAATTTTTCTTAATCAATTTTGCTAATCTTAATCATTTTATTATTTTATTAATAGTAGTTATATTTTCAAACAACTGTCTTTTGGCTATGATAATCTTATCTATTCTTTGTTCTCTATTTTATTGTTCTCTTTCTTATTTTCTGCTTTCTACTTAATTTGGGCTTAATTTTCCCTTCATTTTCTTTTTTCTTAGAATGAAAATTAGATTATTGACTTTAAACCACTCTTCTTTTCTAATATAAGTATTTTTAACCTAACAAACAGTCTCAGGTAAGCTTGAAAAGATCCGGTATTCTACTTGTATTGGGGAGAGTTTCTATAAACGTCTGTTACGTTGAGTCTTTTTTTCAGTCTTTCATATCCTTGTGATTTTCTGCCCAGTTATTCTATCAGTTATTAAGAGTAAAGTATTGAAATATCAAATTACTTTTTTTTTAAGATTTATTTTATTTATTTATTTATCCACCCCCCCCCCTTGCCACTTGTGCTCTCTGTGTCCATTCGCTGTGCGTTTTTCTGTGTCTGCTTGTCTCCCTTTGTTGCTTCATCTTGTTGCGCTAGCTCCCAGTGCCGGGCCGTCAGCTCTCTGTGCCACACGGGCCAGCTTGCCTTTGCCAGGAGTCCGCGGGAATCGAACCCGGGGCCTCCCATATGGTAGATGGGAGATCAATCACTTGAGCCACATCAGCTTCCCTCAAATTACTTTTGAATTGTCTATATCTCCTTTCATTTCTCTCAGTTTTGGCTCCATCTATATTGAGGCTCTGTTTTTAGATACATAGTACCTTTATTGTTGATGAATCCTCTTCATATATTGACCCTTTTAACACTTAAAATGTCCCTCTTTATTTCTAGTAATAGTTCTTGTCTTCAAGTCTATTTTGTCTGATATTAATATAGCCACTTCAGCTCTTTCATGGTTACTATTTGAATGGTATATCTTTTCCATTCTTCTAGTTGTGTTAAGGTGTTTCTCTTGTAGACACCATGTAGTTGGATATTGATTTTTTAAATATCAAGTCTGGCAATTGCTGCCTATTAATTGAAGTATTTACACCATTCACATTTAATTTATTGATACAGTAGGACTTACAGTTCCCATTTTCCTATTTGTTTTCTATGTGACTGTTTCTAAGTGAATCCTGAAATAAAGATTTTTAGTGTATAATTTTAATTCCTCTGTTGATTTTTAAACTACATTTAAACAAATTATTTCCTCAAAGGTTGTTCTACTGATTATAATATGCATCTTACCACAATCCTTTTCAAAGAAACACTAACTTAATTCTGGTAAAAAAATAGAAATTTTGCCCTTCTTCCCTCCCTCTTTGTGTTAATATTGTCCTATATTATAAGGTAATATTATTGCTTTATACAACATATCTTTTAAAGAGGTTAAGAAATGAGATAAAATTTCTGTAGAGTATTTTCTGTTAGCCCACATATTTACCATTTCTTGTTCTCTTTCTTTCACCCAGTGGGTTCTGATCACTGTCTAGAGTCAGTTTCTTTCACCCTAAAGACCTTCCTTTAGTATTTCTTGTAATGAACATTCTGCTTGTAACAAATTCTCTCAGTGTTTGTTTATCTGGAAATGGTTCCCTTGTATTTTGAAGGATATTTTTGCTAGATATAGAATTCTTGGTTAACAAAGTTTTGTTTTGTTTTGTTTTCCTTTCAGTATTTTGATTATGTCATGCCACTGCCTTCTGGCCTCCATTGTTTCTGATGAGATGTCAGCCATTGATTGTGTTAATCCTCTGCTGTGCGTGATGAGTTGTGCTTTCAAGATTTTCTTCTTGTCTTTGACTTTCCTCAGTCAGATTATGATTTGTTTAGGTGTGAGAGTTTGCACTTATTCTGCTTAGAACATGTTGATCTTCTTGGATGTGTAAATTAATATTTTTATTAAATTTGGGAAGTTTTCAGCCATTATTCCTTAAAATCATTTTTCTGCCCTGTCTCTCTCTCTCGCCTCTCCTGAGACACCCATGATGGTATGCTTGATGTTATCCCACAGATCTCTAAGGTTCTGTTCATTTACCTTTATTCTCTCTGTTCTTCAGATTAGATAATTTCTATTGATGTGTCTTAAATTTCACTGATTCTTTCTTCTACCATCTCAAGTCTCCTGATGATTCTTCTAGTACATTTTTTGTTTCAGTTCTATTTTTCAATTCTAGAAATCCTATTTGGTTTTATTTTAATATAATTTCTATCTCCTTGAAAATTTTTGTCAGTTTATTGTTATCATACATTTCTTTAATTCTTTAAATGTGGATTCCTTTAGTTCTTTGAACATATTTATAATAGCTAATTTAAAGTCTTTCTCTGCTACAGTATCAGGGAATATTCAAACACAGTTTCTATTGACTGCTTATATGTATATATATCTCACTCTTTCCTATCTCTTCACATCTCATAATTTTTATTGAAGCTGGGCATTTTGATAATATATTCTAACAGCTCTGGATTCTGATATTTACCTTAGAGATTGTTGTTGCTGTACTCTGTTTGTTTCATTGTTTAGTAATTTGCCTGAGCAAATTCTATGAAATATTTCTACCTTGCAGTATGCATCCACTGATTTTGCTGCTCAGTTTGTATATATACATTATACATAGGCATAGACTACAACATATATAGAGACATTTTCTTGTTTTCATTTTTAGATTTGATTTCCTAGGGGTTATCCCATATTTTTGTATAGCTTGGTGATTAGAGGTTATGCTCAACTACCTTGAGCCATTCAGTCTTCTCTCTGCTGCTGATGAATTATTTAGGTAGTGAGGAACACATTCAAAGCTCAAGCCATTTTAATTTCTACCCCTGCCTTTATTTTAGCTGGACCCCTCAAGATCTCTTGTGCATTTGTGCAGCTCTGTCTGCATGCCACATCAGCCAGAGTTATGCTTGCCCAACCATGAGTGCAACCTCAGGCTAGTAGAGCTACTACCTTCCCCACTTTCCTACCACTGAGATTATCATTACTGGATGATGGGTGTTACCCGTGACCCCAAATTCAGTAAGTTCCCTTACGTGCAACAGACAAAGTGCCACTCCCCATGTCCTGCCCTACCTGGCAGAACCTCCATGTTAACCCAGCGCTAGTGAGAGCAGTGCCAGGCCATAAAACCTGTAGACTCTCACTATTCACTGAAGTTCAGTGTTTTTCAAGTATAAATACTTCTCAATTGTATATCTTTCCATTTCCAGGGTGATAAAATTGTTATTTTTGTCCATTTTTTCCAATTTCATTGTTGTGTTTTGAGGATACAGTTTTCTGATCTCCTCATTTGGCCCTAGTTGGAAGTCCTGATGTAAGTATTTAATACTATAAAATTTCTCATAAGCCCTGCTTTTGCCTTATCCCTCACATTTTGATATGTATTATTTTCCCTGTCATTTAATTCAATTTTTTTCAAATTTAACTTGTGATTTTTTTTTTCATTGAAGAGTGCATTATTTACAAGTGTAATGTTTAACTTCCAAATATTTGGAGATTTCTTCTTTTTGGTTTTTAATTTAATTATCTTGTGGCTTTACAGTACTCTGTAATATTTCAGTCTTTTAAAATTTATTGAAACTTGTTTTATGGCCTATAGTCTATCTTAATGAAAGTTTCATGTGTTCTTGAAAAAACATGTATATTCTGCAGTTGTTGGTTAGTATTTTATAAGTGTCAAGTAAGTCAGTGTTATAGATTGAATCACTCCCTGCAAAGACATGTTCATGTCCTACTTCCAGCCTTGTGTATGTGAGCTCATTTGTAAAAAGGATCTTCACAGATCCTATACAGATGTTGCCAGACTCAATCAGAGTGAGCCTTAATCCATTATGACAGGAGTACTTTATAAGCAGAGGAAATTTGGACACAAAGTCGGTAAGAAGAAACAGGAAACAGATATGCTGAAAGCAGAGACTGAATAATGGATTGCTGGCCAGCCACTATCAGAACATCACAGACTTGGAGGAAGCATGGCCTGCTAACACCTTGATTTTGGATTTTCAGCCTCTAAAATTTGTTATAGCAGCCCTGGCAAACTGAGACAGTCAGTCTGGTTGACAGTGCGGTTAAGATCTTTTATATCATTGATATTTTTCATCTAATTCCATTAATTACTAAGAGAAGGATGTTAAAATGATTGTGAAATTATTTGTTTCTTCCTTTATTTCTTTCAGTTTTTACTTCATGTATTTTGAAGCCCTGTTATTAAGTGTGTGCATATCAGAATGTTTGTTTCTCATTATGTCTGCTAAAACTTCTAGTCTTCAAGTTTATTTTGTCTGATATTAATATAGGCATATCAGCTTTCCCATGATTACTGCTTGCAAGACAATTCTTCCATCCCTTTATTTTCAGCTGTGTCTTTGTATTTAATAGGCATCTCTTATTGTTAGCATATAGCTGTATCTTGCTTTTTAAACCCATCTGACAATATATGCTTTTCAGTTGGTATGTTTAGTCCATTTATATTTATTGTACCCTCCAAATTTCTTGATATACCATCTAGTTTTTGTTTCCTTCTTTTTTTGGATTAATCATATATTTTTAGTATGCAATTTTAATTTCTCCATTGGCTTTCTAACCGTGTCTCTTCATTATTTTTGAGTAGTTGTTCTAGGTTTGTAATATGCATCCTTAACCTATCACAGTCTACTTAGAGTTAATATTGTGCCATTTCATATAAAATATAAGAACCTTACAACAGTAAAAATAGGAACACTTTTTAGCTTTAACATGATTGATTTATTGCCATACATCCTACACAAATCATTTACCATACATTGTCAAATCAAAGATACCATTAATTTTAAGTAACGTAATAATGTCATAAGTCATTAATAAAGGGGAAAAGTGACCAATTAAACTATGACACAATGCCTTAATAACAGTTCTCTGCGTTGTGTGAATTAGTCACAGAAGACTCTTGTTGCTTTGAAATTTCTTTCATCTCTCCTGAGGGATTTGGCAGCTTCCCCTGCCTTCAGTACTTTGCATGGCCTATATTATAGGCAATCCTTGTACATGTATCTCAGTAAAAAATATTAATACAACATCAGTTACTTAAGGTTGTCTTCCTTTCTTAGGTCCCATGAAGCACTTTTTGTGTTGCTTTGCAAGAAATTGTGGAATTGCAGTCTTTCTTCCAAAGACAAGTATGTGCTTCACTAATATTAGATTTGTCTCATTTTCATGCTTTTGTATGTGTTCAATAACTCCTTCTTGCATGACAAAACAGATTATAATCTCTTTGAAGACATATTAAACATCAGTTAAATTCAACACTTGCAGTACCAACAATGTCCATAACTTATTTGATCTGATGAGCATCAATGACCAGAGTCACACATATACATTCAATTACAGCTTCCTGGCCAACATCCATCGTGAGACACCAGCAATTGTGACTTTTTTTTTCAAGTGTGAGCAAATGTACAACTAAGAGTTGATGAAACAAGGTATAGGAGTTAGGAAAGCAGCATTTAAATGAATCAGGAAATGCATTACTGCCTTTGTGAAAGTTTTGATAAGTCTGCTATCCCCTGAACCGTCATACACCTAGCATTCACTTGCCCTACCATTTATCAACAGAGTAAACTTGGCAGCAGAGAAATTGACTATTCAAAAAAAAAACAAAACACCTACAAGACAAATAATTTAGCCCACTTTCTGACTTCACTACTATCCTCACCTGTCCCATTTTGTACAGTTAGCTCACAGTTTTGTCTTTAGAAATCCCTTTCCTAAATGAGACAGAGCACATGGCCAGTTTTGTTTAGTCCAGCTTATTCAAGCCCAAGAGAAGATATTCTGACTGTGATTTTTGTCCACTCTCAAAAGATGAGGACAAGACAGAGCAAAATTGATTCACTTGGTATAGGCATGTCCATTGCATTTGGCTTTTTGCCAACATCCAGAAAAATAGCCATAGAAAAAAGAAGACAGAATGCTAAAGAAGATGAAAATTAGTATAAGAAAGAGGAATATATATGTTTGATAACAAACCATATTTTTAAATAGAGAAAGTGTAGCATTTGCTGTTAGGTTTTTCTGGGATTTAGGTCTATTTGTATTAAGGAGCTTTATTATTACTTTTCTTGACAGAATTCTAGCTCCATATTTCTATTGCTTGCCTTTTTTAATGAATATTGGTCTCTTTGGAAGACAAAATAAATAGAAATAGAACAAAGTCTTTGATGGAAAACCCCTCTTATCAAATGGAAGGGTTGAGTTACGAACAGTAAGAAAGAGTCATGTAACAATAAGGCTACACCTGCAGGAAAAAAAATTAACATAATAATTTGCTTTTCATTTCTATACCTCCATAATAGAATCTCTAGAAATAATGTGTAGAGCCAGAAGTACATTGTAAATTAATGCATTTCTTATTCCCAATTTTTTTTTAAAGATACCATAACAGCTGGATTAGATTGCAGGAAATATGCAGTAAAAGGTACTCAAAAGTAGAAGATTCTCTCTTATATCTGCATTATCTTGAAAATAATTTTTTACATTGTATTTCTTGCCAATGGCATCTTTGTATATTTATTTAAACTCATATTCATTTATTCACTGAAAAATTCTGTTATTATTCAGTAAACTTTCTTTTGAAAAATTCTCTGCCTTACATTCCAATTATGTGGTCAACAAAAATTTTTTTTAAATTATATGATCACCTATAATTTTTTAATTATATATATAATTTTTAAATTATATGATCACCTATAGCTAAATTTAAACATGCGCAGCAGAATATAATCAAATGAATTGTTGCCTCCAAAAAGTACAAACCCAAACCAAAAATAAAAACAGGAAATAGAAAGTGTCCCTAAATTATGACAGAGATCTTTTTTCTTAAAAGAATTCCCTGGAGAAGAAGAATAATAAAGAGAGAAGCCATTCCCATTTCAGAATTCATGGAGAGATTTGTAGGAGTCCCTGTGAGTGGTGAGGAGGAAAGCATTTGGGTATAAAAGAGGAAAAATAGTTGCTCATTGGCTGCATAGCCAGAGAAACTCGACATTTATTTTATGGTTCTCTTTGTGTATCTTGACTACTCTATCAGTCAGCATTCCAACATGAAACAGATGGCACACTCAAACTAGGTTAATTCTAGAAGAGTTTAATAAACGGCCTGTCAGCAAAACTGTGGGCAGAGTTGAGAGAAATGACAAGGGACATTGCAGCCCCCTAGAGCTAATCATAGAACTGTTACCACGCCAGGTCCAAAGGACCCATGGGAAAAAGCATTTACAGAGTTATAAAGAGACGGTCTGCCTGAGAGGAGCTGCAGTCTTTGGGTGGGGGCAAAGGAAGCCTGAGGGGACCCTATAGTGAGGGACCCTGGGGAATAAATGCTCCCTTCCGTTCTTAGCCATTACAGTGCCCTCTTACCCACTTCCTAACTCTGAAAGGTAACAAACAAGGAATAAGAGTGATAGGAGGAAGCATTTTTTACGATAGGATAACTATCATTTAGTGAGGAACTACTATGTCCTAGCATTATGATAACCACTTAACAGACCCTCTCTTTTAGCCTACCAAGCCCCTACCAGTACTAAATAATGAGGTAACGTTTAGTTAATCTTGCCAAACTACCTGTATTAAAAGCACGGAGTCATGTTCTCTCAAGTATCACATCACAGCTTAATATTTTGCACTGGGTACCTAGCATCCATCATGTATGATGATGCCATGAAAGTCATCACTGTTTAAAAATAGAAGCAGTGCTAGCAAATAAGCAAGAGCTTATCCTTCACTTTAGAAGACATATCTCAACATGCCCCACAGCACTGGACACCTGGAAATTTCACTGAGGTGGAAGGCCCCTGTATTTTTGTTGGATTTATCTCCCAGCCTCTGACATATGCCTTAGTCATGAATAGTGGCTACTTCTTGCTCACTAGGTCCAGTCAACATGATATCATCAAAATAATGGATCACTGTGATGTCTTGTGGGAGGGAGAGATGATCTAGGCCCCTGTGGACAGGATGATGACATAGGTCTGGAGAGTTTTATACTCCTGAGGTAGAACAGCGAAGGCATATTGCTGGCCTTGCCAGCTGAAAGTAAACTGTTTCTGGTGGTCCTTACTAACAACAGAGAAAAAAAGCATTTTCCAGATCAACAGCTGCTTACCAGATACCAGGGGATATGCTGATTTGCTCAAGCAATGATACCACATCTAGAACAGCATCTGCAGTTGGAGTCACCACCTGGTTAAGATTACGATAATCCACTGTCATCTGCAATATCCATCTGTTTTCTGCACAGGTCAAATAGGAGAGTTGAATGGGGATGTTGTGGGAATCACCACTCCTTCATCCTTCAAGTCCTTGATGGTGGCACTGATCTCTGCAATCCCTCCGGGAATCTGGTATTTCTTTTGATTTACTATTTTGCTAGGTAGAAGTAGTTCCAATGGCTTCCTTTTGGCCTTTCCTACCATAATAGCCCTCACTCCACAAGTCAGGGAACCAATGTGAGGATTCTGCCACTTGCTGAGTACATCTGTTCTGATTATGCATTCAGGAACTGGGAAAATAACCACAGAAAGGGTCCGGGGACACCCTGGACTCACTGTGAGATGGACCTGAGCTAAAAGTCCATCAATCACCTGACCTCCATAAGCCCCTACTCTGACTGGTGGGCCACAGTGACATTTTGGGTCTTCTGGAATTAATGTCCCTTTTGAGCTAGTGCCTAATAATTCACGAAATGCGTGATAATTTCCTTTTCCCCAGTTCACAATTACCCTGGAAAAGGTCATAAATCTCTTTGGGAGAGGCTGGGAGGAAGATTAACAGGATAAATTTTTGGCACTTTAGCAGCATCTTTCCCCAAGGGGACCTGGCCTCTCCCTCATTCAAGGTTTTTAAACTGTCTCAAGTCTGGGCATTGATTAAGGGGCCATGACTCTCTGTTTCTGTAATCCAAGTTAGAGTTTTGTTCACTCAAACTAGAACTCTTGATACAGATCAAGTAAGAATTTAGTAGACTGCCCATCTATTTCATGTCTAGGTACTCCATGATCTATTAGCCAACACCATAATTCTCTGCAACTTAGACTATTTTGATTGCTGCTTTGAGTCTGCCATTCATTGTGGTAGCTACCTTGTCTTTGGCAATTAAGTGCTGCCACTTGGCTTCTGCCAACCTGGGATCCTATCATCCCCATTGTGTTTAAGGATCCCAGTTCAGTGACAGCCGTTCTTATGGAAATACCTAACCTGCAGAGAAGAGCAACCACAGGGCTCTTCAGGGAGGATGGAATTTGTCTCACAAATTTATTCCTCACAGTCCTCGTAAAAGGTGTGTCCTCTGGACATTCCTGCAGTGGGTGAGAAGATCTTACATGTTAGATCCACTCTGTGATTCCAAATCTCTCTAAGCTTTGGATCCCATCATCTCCAATATACCAGGGCAGTTTTGGCACTTTGATCGCAATTACTCTTGGCCATCTTTTGGTCCATGTTTCAGTCAACCACCTGAGCAAACTGTTAGAGCCTTTTCTAACCCCTTGAGCTACAACATTGAATCCCGAATCTCTTCTTAATGGGCCCATATCAATAACTTCGGCCTGATCCAACTGTATATTCTTTCCATCATTACCCCACACCCTTAATATCCATTCCCACATGTATTCCACTGATTTGTATCTATATAAATAGAGAAGTCATGCAGATCTTTGGGAGTATAGCATACTTCCTCACGGGACACGCTTTGTATTTCACCTTTTGGGGCCTTTTGGGACTTTAAGTCTAATTACAGATCTGGAAGTAAAGAGGAGTGGTGGGGGGTAGGTAACAAGAAGGATTAGAAGTTTCTTGCAAGCCAGTTATCTCAGTACATTCCTTTGAAGTTTCATCTGGTGAAACAGGATTAATTTTTTCAGGTGGAGGTTGGATGACAGATTCCTTAGGGCAGACTGGAGGTTGAGAAGTTGTTTTTTTCAGAGCAGGCTGGAGGTTGGATGACTGTATCCTATGGACTGGCCAGAGGTAGGGTAGCTGTTTCCTCATGGCAGACCATTATAGGTTGATGTGCAAAATTCAGCAGAATTTAGGGTTTCAGTGTCCCCACTGCCATCATTCTCAACCCATGTCTCCATTCCAATTTTCAGGATCACCTTCCTTTACAATCAATGCCCTCACTTTAACAGCAGACACCCTGCAAGGTTGTAACTCTGCACAATGAGACTCTGGGTCTGGTTTTCAGAAAGGTCAAGCCTGTGGGTACACAGAACAAGATTTTCTTTCAGGGCACACATAGAAACAGTCACATCTTTTGTGCAGTGCTTGAGTTGCAAATTTGAAGCCTTCAGCTCATCCCATTCTTTGTTAATTATATGCAGCATGTGTAGGAACAACCAGCCAACATCATTTTACCTTTTAACTCCACAAAACTCTGTTAAGATATCAAAAACACTCTCAGCCAGAGCCTTGCCTCTTATAAGCATGTGTGAGGCTGTACTCAGTGGTGATATTTTGTGTATCTCTATTGCCAACTCATGCCATGGACTATCATTGACATCTTGATTATTGGAAATTGAATCATTCATGCCTTTGAATCTAGTAAGAGCAGAAAACCAGTTGTAAAAACCCCAGAACCAATTCAGAAATTCCATTGTTAAGATTCTGTTTCTCAAGAACCACTCTTGGTACCAGGCTGTGTTAGTCAAGGTTCTCTAGGGAAACAGAACCAACAGGAGATATCTATAAATATTATGAGATTTTATAAAATTGTCTCATGTGTGTATGGGGATATATAAGACCAAATTCCATAGGGCAGACTGTAAGCCAAGAACTTTGATGAAAGCTTTTGATGACTTCTCCAGGAGGCTGGCTGACAGAAGTAGAGATAGAAATTCTCTCTTCTAACTACTGAAATCATCACTTCTTCTTTTAAGGCCTTCAACTGATTTGATGAGAATTCTCTCATTGCTGAAGGTAAGCTCTTCAGTTGAATAGAGATGTAATCACCCATAAGTGCAATCAACTTACTAATGATTTAAGTCCAGGAAATGTCCTCACAGTAACAATTAGGTAAGTGTTTGTTTGACTAAACAACTGGGCACCGTTCCCTGGCCAAGTTGACACATGAACCTAACCATCACAAAATATTAGCAAAAAAGTAGCAAGATCAATCTAAAGAACATTCAATTCCTTATATACATTCTTACTCTTTATTATCTAACATTTTAATCATCTGGGTTCTTATGAAAATGTTTTCATTTTAAACTAATTTAGGGATATAAAAATTATAAATAACTTAAAAACTCTTCTTTCTCAAACAATAACACCCTAATATATAAATCAGGGTAGGCTGGCTAAAAATAGCTTTATGACATCCTCACAACATTTATGATTCCATGGAGAGAAAGAGAAAGATCTTTCTTTTCATACTTAGACTGTCTTCATGTTTTCTTTTCACCATAGTGAATATAATTTTGCTTATCTCAGGCACTATTTTAGGGCTCTGTACAGGTCTTTAATGTCCAGTAATGTGAGTTAATATTCTCTTGATTTAAAATAACTAGCATATTGCTTTTAAGAGCCACAATTCTTTTCAATGGTAGGCTGTTAAAAATGAGAAACAAACAAAACAAGAAAATCAAAACACTGCAAGACCTTAAGCATAAGATGCTGGTCTTCTGCTCAGATTGAAACAAAATTATTGCTTATGAAACTGATTACATTGTAGCTGTATTTTTATTTCTGAGGTAGAAAAAAATGGCAGAACAATGGTTTTACTCCCTAGAGCTTGAAGTAATTTAGGAAAGCATGTTGAGACTTTTTGTCTATTCAGATACCTTTTCTTGCACAAGGACTGCAATTTGTGGCTGTAAAAACAGTAAATACTCTCCCAATCAAAATCAGTTATTCTTTAAGATAGACACATCCTTCCAGTCAATCTGAATCCTTGTACAATTTAAGTTGTAAAATGTTCAAATGCATTTCCATCATTATATTCACTATTTATTGCATTTAGATTTGGTTCCAGCTATTAGGGACATGTTTTCAGGCATTAGCGCCTCCTCCCCTACAGTCTGCTTATATAGCATTTACCGAATATTGTGGATCAAGTTATACCATCAGTATGCTAAGAGAAGTTATTTCATCTCTCGATGCTTCCATTTCCACATCTGTAAAATTTGTATCATAGTTCCTCCCTTTTAGGATTGTTGAGAGAAATAAATTAACTGATAGATATGAATAGCGTAATTATAATAGATGATGTTTATGAACACTTACCGGATGCATCCATTATTGTTATGTGATTACTAAATTATTTGCAGATTATTGTGATGGCACTATTATTATGCCTCTTATACAGATGAGGGAAATAAGGCCTCAAAGAGGTTTTGTAACTTGTCCAAGATCATACAGCTGCTATGCTGTTAAGCAAAGATTCAAATCCCCATGTGCCTGACTCCAAAGCTCTTAACCAGTAGCTATGCTGCCTTGTAAACCTTAAATAATCGTTGTCTACTAAATTAGCCTCAAATCCAGCCTTCTACAATCAATGAAAAGTCTTCTCCCCTCCCAAATGCGTAAATTATCAGAATTCACATTGGTAATATTTTAATATTGCAACAATCTGTTTTATCTAACTGTGAAGAAATATTAGGCTCAATACGTAGGGCTTTAGGAAAAATTTTCTTTGAGGAAAACCAATCAAATTGGCAAATTCATTTCTTAAAGATAGCACTTGTGTTCTCTTTAATATGTTAATTATTTATTTATTTTGATTCATTTTGCTTGTATGTGTCATCTAGGAATTCTTAATGACACTGGAAAATTTTATTTCTATTTATGGTAATTGTAGCTGTCAATGCTTTAATAAATTACAAATGCAGAATTGTATTACTACTACAACTTATTGAAATCTCAAGCTTCCTGAAAATATTCCACCTTTCTAAAAAGCCTTGTGCCAGTTGAGCCCTGAATTTCAGCAGAGTTGTAACACCTACTCTTCAGTTCATTGGACTCACCCAGGACAACTAACAAGGAGATGACAATGGACAATGCCATCCCAAGGAACAGAGAGTGTCTGAAATTGCAAACAAGATAGTCCCAACCATCTGCCCCATGGGATCTAAGGCCCCTCTCAATTAGAAGCAGAGTGGGCATCACCATCCCAAAATCCTCAAGATTGGGGAATGAACAATGGACTAAAGTAGACTTATTATTCTGTTGGGGACAATGTCGAATGAATACAACTGTCATGGCCGTCTCTACCTCCTTCTTCTTCTTCTTCTTCTTCTTCTTCTTCTTCTTAAAATAGCATATCCTGTTACTGTTCGCGCCACAATGTTCGCACGCACGCAAATAGTCACCATCTCTACCACGCCTAGCAACTCAAATTACCCAATCATGTATCGACACCTAAGCCTTAATGCACTTCCCCTTTCCCTGCTTATAAAAGAGCTGATTGTA